>OOIL02000450.1:2616120-2717697 GCA_900332095.2 Cuscuta campestris | reverse complement strand
CTTGTTTTCTGGTTGGGGGTCGATTGCAGGTGGCTTACGACCCAGGAAGGAATCAAAGTCTAAGAATTTTGTGAAAATTGTCAAAGGAATTAAAGTCGTGCAATGGAAGACAATAGACAGATTGTGACTACAAGGGAAAATAGTTCACTATCTTTTACGGTTCCAATTCTAACTGCTACAAACTACACTATTTGGGCCGTGAAGATCAAAGCAATTTTTAATGTTAATGGGATTTGGGAGGTGATCGAACCAGGAATAGAAACCGATCCAAAGAAGAACAATATGGCAATAGCATATCTGTTTCAAGCTTTGCCGGAAGAGATCGTGTTACAAGTTGCTCAGTTTACTGAAGCAAACGAAATTTGGGATGCTTTGAAGACTCGCTTCGTTGGTGTTGACAGGGTTAAAGCGACGCGATTACAGACACTTGAATCAGATTTTGAGACTCTAAAGATGAAGAACAATGAGTCACTTGATGATTTTGCTGGTAAAATTAGTCAACTTGCAACACAAGCAAACAACATTGGGTCTGCATTTGAAGACAAGATTGGTTCGAAAGCTTTTGGGTTCTGTGCCAAAAAAGTTCATACAGATCGTTGCTGCAATTGAACAATTTGCTGACATTAACACAATGTCGTTTCAAGAAGCGGTTGGAAGATTGAAAGCATTCGAGGAACGCATCAGAAAGCCAACTGAGGAAGGAGATACGCATGGTAAACAACTATTCACTAAAGGTGATGGAAAAGAGAAGGTTCAGGAGCACAAATGTGAGCATTGTGGTTGCTGGAGCTCAAACCGAGAAGACTTTGGACGTGGCCGAGGTAGAGGTCGGGGGTCTGGGTCAGGATGGTGGTCGGTTTCAGCGGGATAAGAGTCACATTAAGTGTTTCAAGTGCAATGAGTTAGGAAATTTTTTGAACGAATGTCCAAAATGGGATCAAAAGGAAGACATTGCAAATTTGATTGAAGATGATGATGAACCAACGTTACTGTGAAGATTGGTGTGAACAAACTACGATTAGGGGGGTGATTGTTAGATTTAATAGTATTGTTTAATTCCTGGCCATAAGTTAGTTAGTTTAGATTTAAATTTTAAAAATAAAAGGGACAGTTTTTGGGTAGTTATTTCTAGAAGTTATAGGTAGTTATTCCTAGAAGTTGTATTAGTTAGTAATAGATGTGTTGATTAGTACCAATAGTTGTGTTGGTTGCTGTCTATAAATACTCTAGGAACATAGAATTCTTGTATGTAGTTCACAATAAAAAAAATCAGAATTTTATTCTGCATTTGATTTGTTCTTCCTATTATTTTTTCTAACATCCACAAATAAACTTCATGTTGCGCGTTACGATGTTTAACAGAAGTTATTTTCAAATCATTTTATATGAAAAATGGTATTAAAAAACTATATTAAAAGATCTACAAAACTAAAGGTGACATGACTATATTATTTTATCAAATGGGTGACGAAAATAGGCCAACAAAATGAATAAAGTTTGACCTAGTGAATAGTGAACGCGAAGTTTATTTGTGGACGGAGGGAGTATCTTTCACTCTTCTTCTGGACTACCCTGCGCCACCCAGACTTTAGTGGACGTGACTGGTGGCAAATTTGCTATCTCAACGCACATCAATAAGCACATAAATGCATTGTTGTGTAATTAGGACATAATGATATTGAAGTAAGCAATGATATATTTTGTGTTATTAAGACATTATGATATTGAAGTAAGCAATGATATATTAAGAACTACATATCAAGCATGAACTTACTAATGCAAGTCTTGATGACTGGTGCAGTAAACATGTCCTTACCATTTGAAGTGCTATTTTATTTTTCAAACTTATATGTGTCAATGTGTTAACTAGTCACATTCTCTTTATGTTTCATCACTAACATATGCATGACAAATCCCATCAGCTCTGTGCAGTGCACAAAACTATAGGAGCCACAAATATCCTCGATCCATGATGGCCGGTGCATCATACAAATCTAAAATTATCTTTTGAGTGCTACATGATGGCAAAGGATATGGTTGGTGGGGGTATGAGAATTGAGAAGATAAGAGCAAATTACAACTTGCAAATAATACAATTGAATAACCGAAATACTAAATTGTATATTCACTAAATTACCAATTTTAGCATGGTGCCCATCAATAAGATCACCTAAGCCAATCTCCTCCAAAAATTCATCATCCCATCCACAAGCTTCCATAGTGCGTGAATCTTTCTCATTGACCTGATGCATATGAGCATGACCAAGGTATGTCCATTTGCAACCAGTAGTGCAGAGGCTACGAGTATCATCTCCGGTTGCTCTATATGATATTGAAATCAATAAAAATTGTGTGTTCATCATTGGTGACCGTTAAAATATTTAAAGACTCTGCATTAAAAAATTTAGCGTACCTGTATGATAGCCAATCACTCAAATCCATCCACCTAAATGCCATTGACCAAGATTCTTGCAAGCTTTCCTTAACCCACAAAAGCTGAGATGCAGAAATTTCTTTTAAAAAAAAGATAAATACATTTGATTCAACAGAAAATAATTATATTGTGCAATAAACTAAAAGCAATTTCTTCTATTGTTTTTCTTTTTGCTTCCAAGTTTTCCCTTATGATGTGTGGTTGAGACTTGAGAGTGATTAATGATGGTAAGTGAGGAAATTAAACGGTGGTAGTAAAGTAGAGTAAAACTTTTACTTTCACCATTAAGGAAAGTGGGCTTTATTAAGAGATATTCAAAAAAGGAAAACAAGAACTTTATTTAGGGATGGTCAAAGTATTGAAGAATTTACGTTCACAGGTCAACTCCATCAGCCTGAATTTTTTGTTAGAATCCAAAAAGATAGGATTCTTTTGAAGCAAGGGTAAATAACCTGTTAGTGTTAGTTAGTAGATGCTAAATAGCATGTAAGGTCTTTATAATACATGGTGTGGACAGCTCTATTAACTAAGGATATGTTTCTAGTATATACATGGGCACAGAAATATAATAGTTGGTCCTCTCAGCTCGAATATGTTACTACCTATCGTACCTTTGGAAGCTGCATCTCAGGGGAAACAGCACCGCCACAATATTGTAATACCGGCGAGTTAGAGGAGTTAATCTTTTCAGCTTGTTTTAATGCCCTGTGGTCCATCCACACTATGACATTTCTTCTTGCATCACCACTCCAAGAAATCGTAACAGGTTCCCCATCAAAATCTATAGCAACTGTTTGAGAGAGCAAAGTGTCAAAATCAATGAGTAGATAAGCAATTAGCAGAACTCAAGGTTCATTAAGGTCTTGCATGTGACAAGAAATAATTAAAAAATTACAGACCAAGGGAGCATGTTGCAGCAAAACCAATTCCCTTTACATCATCCCCACAAATATTTGCAAGAGTGCATGCTGCTTTTACGGCAGTACAGATTGCAAGCCAAATATCAGTTGAAGATTGCTGCACTCAAGAAGCAACAATATCATCACTATCATCATCATCATCATAACCGTAAGCTCTACTGTGGTGGGTAGACAGCATTAAATTTGTAGTGTCAAGAAAACAATGACAAAGTTTTGCACCAGGTGCCCTTCCTGTTGTAACCTTACGAAGATATTTTGAGATGAAATTCCAACACTGTCATCATAACAGGCTTTCTTCACTTGCATGGAAAATTGCCTGAGATGGCGATGAGTTGAGATAGTTTTTTTAAAGAGTAAATTTCATAATTGGTCCATTATAACAGGGGGGTTTTCATATTTAGTCCTCTATTATCAAATATTACCCCCGTAGTCCGTTTTTTTAAGGGTGCCTTTCCACAAATGGTCTTTTTTTGATCTTCTGCCAAGTTGGTGTTAATTTAAAGGCTAAAAGCATAATTTGACATCAACATTATGTCTAGTGACGTGTTCTGATATTGGTTCAGCGAATAACACAAAAATAATGACTATGATTGTGGACTAGAATTCAGACGAAAGACCACATTTGTAGACTATGGTTGTAGTAGAAAGCGACTGTAATTCACAAACTACGCAAACGGAACAACCTTTGGAATTGTGTATGACAAAGAAGATATATTATCATTCTGAAATTACACTTTTAGCCCTCAAATTAACACAAACATGATTGAAGATCAAAAAAGGACTATTTGTGGAAAGATACCCATAAATGAAGGACTACTGGGATAATATTTGATAATAGAGGACTAAATAGGGAAACCCCTCTGTTATAAAGGACCAATTATGGAATTTACTCTTTTTTAAATTTTACACATTGATATTGTTAAATCAATACTCCCTTCACGGTAACCAACTAGGCTAAAGCTTTAATCTCAGGAACACTGTCAAGTAGTTTAAAACCTCGACAAAGTCACCATTTTTCCAAATCTGTATTGGGCTGCTAGCAGAATCAATAAGTTTCCCATCCTCATCAAAGAGACCTGTGAAAGAAGAGGGCAGTAGCAATATGAGCACTTGACAACATATTACAAGATGAAATGTAAAAAAAAGTAATTATAAAGAACACTAACAGTCAAAAGGAGACATTTGAGCTTTAAATATAAAAGGAAAAACAAATGCAAATCCTTAACGCTATGTTTGGTTCAAGGAATTTGAAAGAGAAAAGAAAAGAAATTGAGAGGGAAAACAATTTTCCATGTTTGATTAGAGAGGAAAAGAAAAGAAAAAATGAAAGGAATAGAAAATGAGAAGGCAAAATGTATTAAGAGGATGGAAACCCAAATTTCTCCCATTTTGGTGAGGAAAATGAGAGAAAACCATTTTCTTTTCTTTTCCTTCCAAATTCCTTGAACCAAACATAGTGTAAGTCTCCTAGTCTTGATCAAACTCGGCTAGTATCCTATAGCTTTGAGTTTTGTGGGCAGTATCCTAGCAATGCGATGTGAGAATCTATTCACACCTCATTTCACTTTTTCACTTCCCCTTTCAGTTTAAACTCATAATAATGGATAAATGGCGAGCTTCACAATAGGCTTCTGCATCTGAAATATATCTCAACAGAATTCCTATTTCCTTCTTGTATCTCTCTTCTTTAAAATTTCTCCAATTTTCCCTTCTGTTAATATCCCATTGTGATCTCTAACCAAACATGCACAAGCAGATTGAAAGCTGAATAAGGGATGCTAGTCAAATATGCCTATACAAACAATAATTTGCCATCTGCTAACTGTTGTTTGTTACCTGTTATCTTTACCAACGCACCCTTAATACTTTGCTAGTAAAAAAGGTACTGATATTAGACGGTGAATACTACTTTCATGCATAATTTGAGAAGTTGGGTATAAAACGTGACTAAAATACGATCAAAATAGAGTTGAGTTCTAAATTAGATACAAAAACATAGATACTCATAAAAATTAAACCTCAGGCATCCCATTCTACAGATAATATGATCATATTATACAAATAATCTTCCACATATTGGTATCTGTTTGTGTGTCATGTGAATATGCAATATAGTCAAAAATAGGTATTCGACGAAAACAACATCAACCCAGTCTTAAGGTGGAAAATATTTCTATACCCCTACTTGAAAGTAAAGAAACTGTTTCTAAGAGAGTAAGAGGCCCCAACAAGACGAACACAGAGCTTGAAATTCATGATATTCTTTTTCTTTTAGGGAAAATATCAAAATAAATTTTCATTCTCCTCTAACAAAGAACTGTGAGATTCAAAACAAATTTTTCGTTTGATTCATACTATATCTCATTTTCATCATAAATTTTAACCGCGTGATTTTACTTTTTATGGAACTTGATTTTGGATAGGAGAAGTCAAAAGAGAAAGCAAATACGGCTGTATGGCAGAGTGAGACGAGAGATGGCACCTGCGCGGGCGCTGCCTGTCCCGACGTCGACACCGAGGAATACGGATCGCTGCCGCGAGGGAGCGGTGGCCATTTTCTGCTGCCGGAGCACACCTAATACCTCTAAACTGAAACAATACCCATATATTTGAATTTTAATTTTTTCGAATACGAATCCGAATATGAGACGAATTCAAAATAAGATTTGAATAAGTATTTGATTAATATTCGAATAGTTATCGAATCATAAACGAATATTTGAATAATCATACTATGTAATTTATATCATGAACCAACATCAATTTGTAATTTAACTTACGATACTCTTTATACTATACTATATTCCGTATATAAAAACATTAATACATTTGCATCTTACACAAATTATATTTTATAAAAAATAACTATTAAAAATCATATGCTTTAGATTTTCGTGTTACGTTAATTTATTGAATTCTTAGTATTTTAAATATACTTTATATTATACTACCTCCGTCCCAGAGTATTTGTCCACTTTCATTTTTACATACTATTCAATGCACTTCTTTAATCCATTTTATCTTGTAATTTGTATATTAAAAAATTATAGAAATTATATATTAATAATCTATATGTTAAGACAAATCAAACAAAATCAAACATGACTATATTTAGGCTTACACATTGAGAGAATTTGATGAGCCAAAGTGCTTAAATTAATAGTTCCAAAATTCAAAACTGGACGAATACTCCAGGATGGAGGGAGTATTACTTTACTTGACTTTTGATGTTGAAAACATGGTCTGTGTATATATACATATATTCGAATATTCGAATATCATCCGAATCGAATATATCCCTATTTGTATTTGTATTTGATTAATGTTCGAATAAAAAATAATATTTGAATTTGAATTTGTATTTGAATAACGCGAATTCGAATCATCATATTCTAATACAAATCGCGAATCGAATTTAAAATATTTGATTTGTTTACATCCCTACCTCCAAGGCTCAAGAATTATTTTTGGAGTGTAAGTTTGTTTAACGATATTGAACATTTCAATATTGGAGGATATTGAACATTTCATAAAGGAGTCCAAGGAGTAGTGCATTTGGCTAGGGGCAACGAAGTTGTTTTATAAAAATCTTTTGAATTTTGAATGTATATTCAAATATTACGTTTATCTCTAGGAAAAAATTATTATATAAGAGTAAAAATTTTGAAAATATCAAAACAAAAGTTTAAGTCTTTAAAAATCAAAATAAGAATTTGCAATGACATTGTTACACTGTCACACTCACCATTGTCGCCACACTGCCATCCATTGTCGTGGCCACCAGAGTGCCACCGCGAATCACAAATGATTAACTAATCACACTGATGTATTACACTGTCATCGAATCACTTTTCCATTACACTGTCAATGCGTACATTTACACTATATTGTCATTATACTGCTATTTTGGTCTTAAAAGACTTACTCTTATTTCAGTATTTTCATGCTTTTTTACTCTTATCCCGAAAGATTTCTTTAATCTCTAAATGTCATTTGTAGAAATGTCCAATACATTTGCATGTTTGATCACAAACATTCCACTAGTACAAAAATGACTTTTTAAATTGGTTATTTGAACCCTTTTAAATCGGTTTCCAACCGATGCAAAAGCCAGCGATGCAAATACTCCGATACTTTTTGCATCGGTTGCTAAAACCGATGCAAAAACCCTTTACAAAAATTACCGCCAGTTCTGAAAGTTGGATTTTTGCATCGGTTATTACTAAAAAACCGATTCAAATGCCCCTACCCAAAAATGGCGTCATATTTGTACTACTAGTGTTCGAATATTTCTCGATAAATTGCAACGATCCACACATACTACATAAATAACCATTTTTTAATTATCATAAACATTGGAATGTTTGAGTACTAATATTTGAATTTAATTTACCCAAAAAGTGTGTTGTTTATCAACCAACATGTCCATTCAAAAATTTGCCTATGAATACAAGGTCCAAGGTATATTTCGATGCACTAAAACTTCCATACTCATTTTGGATTACGAACATTTTATCCGATTGAAGTATTTTGATATACCTCAAAGAGTTACCCCAAAATGATTTGAAAGTGTTTATTTATACGTGATTCGTTAAGTCTATCATCATGTGTTCTTCACGTACTTCGTATACAGATTTTCTAATGTTGTTTTGCAGCGTTATTGTCTGGCCTCTTGTTTTTTCAATATTTTTTAAAATAATTTTATCTATAAATTGGTATGGAAATAAAAGTACAAATTATATTATTAAAAATTGCATAAAAAATTCTACAGAACAAGATGTGATAAGAATATTATATTTATCAAATGACTAATGAAAACATACGAGTAAACAAAACTACAAAAGTTATCAATCGCGAGTCTCAAATAGTAAAAGTGTAAACCATTTTGGAATGGATAAAGTATAAAATAGTTATGTCACTTTATGTTTTGTAAAATTTTGTATTAATCTTTTTAATACGAATATATAAATTTCACTTATGTCAAAGACTTTGTGGTCCAATGGCATGATGCCATGATGGTAATTCTCCCATATATGATGTCACATGTTTGATCTCTATCGAAGATAGTAATTCTATGTACTTAATGAGTTGAGAATGTATATAATAACATTATTAGCGTTAAAAAATATAAATTTGTATTTTTAAATTAGAAATAAATTCAAATCAATTCTTATGCTAATTAGACGGGCCTTCTTGATTGGAGGGGATCGGACCAGTGTGGTTCCAATAAGCAATCCCTAGCTCCCAACAAAAAGCAACTCCTTTTCCCTTGGATATGTCATTATTATATTCCAATATTATGTCTCTGGTTTTCGAATTATCCACTCCATGCATTAATAACCTACTCCATGCATGCATGCATGCATATATATGAGTATTTAGTGGTGTGTACGTACATTCTAAGCTAACTTAGGAGAGGAAAACAAAATATATATTCTATCATCATCATACATAATTTCTTACAATTTAACTTTTTTAAGCTATGAGAGAAGGCATCTCATCATCATCATCATCATCATCAACTTATAGCCCACCCATTGATGAAAGGAGATGGGTGGAGCAAGGAAGAAGAGCCTTGGACATAAGATTGGAAATAGATTCCACTCCAACAATCTTTCAAGTCCCCAAAGCCTTGAAAGAAACCAAGCCCGAAGCCTACACTCCGCGCCTACTCGGCCTCGGTCCGTACCACCATCTCCGGCCAGACCTCCACCGCACCCACACCCATAAGCTCAACCTGATCAACAAGTTCCAGGAAAAGGTCCAGGAATCGTTGCCTGAGTTTCGGTTTTCCCCATACCATATAATGGGCCCCCTAGAGCCGTATGTCCGGGCCCGGTACGACAAGTACTTGGATCTCGAGGGCGCCACCCTGGCCTACATCATCCCTGTCGACTCCTTCTTCCTGCTTCATTTCCTCAGCGCCTACTGGTACACGACTGAGTACGAAACTCTAGACTCTAGACTCAGAGAACTGGCCATGGATGTTTTGATGCTAGAGAACCAAATTCCTGCACTTGCCCTTTCCTATATAGGGGTGAATATAGAATTATTGCCTCCCCTAGGAGATAATAATACCCAAAAAAGCATGTTGCATTACGAGCTGTTTTACTGCTTCTGCAGAGTCCACTCTCCTCTCAAGCTGTCGAAGCTATGGGTGAACCAATCTTATCAGAGCATGCACCTACTAGATCACATGTATCGTCTAATCGCATTCAACGACGGGTCCGAAGATTTATTCTATATTGGCAAATCCCGTATAGTCGATGAAGGAGTAAAGGTTTTAACAGCTGCAAGTGAACTCGGTGTTGGTGGAGACATTGTTAAGCCGCTTCTGCTTGCTTTCAAGGCCATTCAAGTTCTGGAGAACAACGTGTTAGCCAACGAGATTAGAACAAGTACTAAAAACAAAGAACCAGAAGAAGAGGCGGTGAAAAAACCGACTCGTCATCGGATTCCTTCGGCATCACAGTTGTCTTCGTTGTCTTCAAAGAAATTCAGAGTGGATTTCAAGGTGATGAACACGAAAGGGATCGTGGATGTCAAGCTAGAGGAGGTGGAGGCAGGAAGTCTGCCCCCGGTGCTTCATCTCCCCGAGATCACTTTTAGACCTGATGCAGAAGTTGTGTTGAGAAACTTGGTGGCGTACGAAGCTTCCATTGCCACCCCAGAGTCGACCTTGGTGCTCGCCGAGTACGTTGCTTTGATGGGTGACCTATTGCAGGCGCCGGAAGATGTGGCACTTTTGCGAGAAAAAGGAATCGTGAAGGGAAGTCTAGACGACGAACAGATTGTCAAGATCCTGGCCGGGATCGGGAAACCCGGGACTGAGGAGAAGCCAGAGGCGCATGCAAGCGAGAAGGTGGTGAGGAAGCTGAAGGAGATGGTGGAGGAGTGGGAGAAGAAGAACGAGACGACGTGGGCGAGACTCCATAGATCTATAGAGAAGAGAGTTAAGGATGGGGTTGAGGTTATGAGGAAGCCATGTGCAATGGCTCTCAAGTATGTGTTGTATATATTTTTGGTGGTGTTGGTGGTGTTGCAGCTAATGCAGGCTTATTGCCAAGTCTATGGATGTAACAAAGGAGGTTTTAAGTCAAAGTAGTCAACTCCAAACCAACCATTTGATTTGGTTTTAACTTTTAATGTTGATATAAGAAGATGGAATTATTTCCCATATATGAATATGGATCTTAAGACTGTACTTCCTCCGTCCCCGAAAGGGTTTTCCTTATTGACTTTTTGGGAAATTAAAGAAGTGATATTTTGTGTTCTTTCCAAAAATACCCTTGATATGATGGGTAAAAGTAAAATGTGATGAAAATATCAAAGCTTTATCGATTAAGGGGTAACGAATCCAAATCTCATTGTCACTCAATTTTTAAAAAAAAAAAATTATGCAAAAGTTAACAAGAATACTCCAAGAAACTACATATCTTACAAAATACTCTCAACTTCCTTTATTAAAAACGTTACTCCCACATTTTTTTTTCTTATTTACGTCTTTACTCCGTCATTATCTAATCATGATCAATGTTATTAGAGTGTGTCTTTTACCATTGAGTGGCAAGTTAACATACTTATATTTTTGCAATCTAAAATTTCACATATCAAATCTCTCTAAGCTTAATCTCTCGCGTCATCTTCTTCACGCAAATACTCTTCTCAATAAGTCTAAATATTGCACTTATCTCCCATCGTTTACTTTAATTTCTTCAGATTTAGAATTTTCAATAAGCTTAGGCGAATTTGAAAATAACTACGGAGTATATGATATAATTAAAAACTTGTTCGAAAACACAATACTCCGTATAAATTTACATACTAAAAAAGAGTAATTCGAAAAAATAAAAACATAACCTTATTTTTATTACATTACCCTTCATATATTAAATAATACTCCATATGATTTTTAAAAACCCTTATGTTAATGAGTCGATCAGATCAGATTCAAGTTCAGTCGGATTTAGCTTATTTTTAACGGGTCATTTTGAGTTCGTTCATCTTCAAGTTTGGTCAGCATAACGTATGTTTAAATCCCAATACTTTTAAATCAGGTCTCATATTAAAAAACGCAGGAGTTCCCATGATATTGAAATTTCATATTATAGGATGACCCGGTGTCGCTTTGATACCTCTTTCGTAAAATTAATGATTCTTACCCCCCTCTCCACATCATCCCGATCCGAACACACCCTCACCCCCTTCAATTGCATCACCAAATTAATTTCAACTTTGGAGTCAAAATTTGACTCTAAAATCAAAATTAACTTGGAGGGTGCGATTAAAAGAGGTGTGTTCAGATCGGAGCAAAGAGGGGGGCATGCAAGAGAGTTAGGAGAGTAAGAATCGTCAATTTTACAAACGGGGCATCAGAGCGCCCCATGTCATCCTATGGCATTGGGAAACGTGCCCTAAAAACAAATCAGATTAATTTTTGCAAGACCTACCGCCTACCCTTTTTCAATTTTCTTAGTAGTGAAGAATTTATAGAAATCACCCTAGATAGACTAAAATATAGAGAAAAGTACCAAAAATGTGACTTTCATGTTTTTTTCCCCGAAGCTTTGCACTGTGGTAATATGACTTTAATGTAACAGTGTACCTGTGCAAATTATTATATTTTTTTGGTAACTAGTATTCCTACCCGTGCAATGCACGGGATCGAACGAATATCTTCTCGGTTCTGAATTTTTTCAATGTAATATTTTTTTTTCCGCAATAAAAGAAATATACTTCATACATGATTTATAATAACATAGAAAAGAAAGACAAAGTAAAAAGAATAATATTTAAGGAATTGAATCTACACCCAACAAATTTTGTTTTAATACCAAATTTTTTGAAAGACTTCAGGGTATACAACATTTTTTGTATGACTGCAAGGATTTCCATTGTCATCTAAGACTAATATTTTTAATCCTGTCTTTGTCTTCACTCGCGAAACAGCAACATAAAGCTGACCATGAGTGAACACTGACTTGGTTAAAAATAATCCAACAAATGACAATGTTTGACCTTGACTTTTGTTAATAGTCATAGCAAAACATAAGACTATTGGAAACTGTCTTCTCTGGAACTTCAGAGGTAGTCCTGGATCAGACGGTACCAAATTCATTCGGGGTATGTAAACTTTTTCACCCACTCGATTTCCCGAAACCACAATAGCACCAATAACATTCTTTCGCATCTCGTCAACAATTAATCTTGTACCATTACACAATCCAGATGTTTGGTCAATATTCCTCAGTAACATAATTGGTACCCATTTTTTTAAACCTATCTTGTGGTTTGGGATTCCCGAACATTTGATATCATTCAAAAACTCAACTGTTATCCAGTCGCCATCAATACCTACATCTGAATCTGCTTGGCATGACGAATCAGAACTCAAGTACACCATTTCATCTCCGGGAATGAGGGATAAGATAAATTCATTTACCATCTCTACAACTTCGAGCGTGGGTGCAAGTAGTGCCCTGTCCTCAAAAAAAGAATAACTTTTCATATTCTCCAATAAGTTAGGATAAGTAAAGTCCACTATACTTTTGAGGGGAGAATTGTTATCTAGAATAAAAAATTCTTGAGGAATTTCAACGTCAGCAGTTCCATCAATCACTTGTCCAAGCTTTCCATCTCCAACTTTGATTATCCAATCTGAAAAATCTTGTGTGTCTCTATCTACGCAAGAGGATGTTGATGAATGCAATCTCATATTCTTCGTCAACTTAAAAACTCTACAATAAGACCACAAATTTGAAGAATTAATGGTTGCACCTACAATTTCATCTCTTGAAGCTCTAGGTAAAACAAGAAGAATTTGTCTAAAATCACCTCCGAGCACAACCGTTTTCCCTCCAAATGGTTCATTTATTGAGTTTGGATTAGCGAACTTCATTAGATCTCTCATCGTGCGATCCAATGCCTCAAAAGCAAATCTATTCATCATACATGCTTCATCCCATATGATTAAACTTGCTTGTTGAATTAGTTCTGCTTTTGGGCTTCCTTGTTGGATGGCACATGTTGAGCACTCTGTTAGCGCCAAAGGAATTGAAAATCTTGAGTGTGTTGTCCTTCCCCCAGGCAAAAGTAATGCTGCAATCCCACTGGATGCGACATTCAAGACAACTTTACCACTTGATCTTAGAGAAGCAGACAATGATTTCCAAAGAAATGTTTTTCCAGTTCCACCGCAACCATACACAAAAAAGAATCCTCCTTTTCTAGCTGTCACAACTTCCATTATTTCATCGTATATCTTCCGCTGATCTTCATTCATCGTAGATAAGTATCCCGTAAGATCAGATGACAACTTTTCTTTATCATAATTCAACTCCTCAACCAACAAATTGTTTTGAAATGTATTGAGTGGGCTGTCATCTGGAAACGACATACAACTGAACTCCCTCAAAGACCGTCCATTTGAATTAAGCAACTTTTCAATCTCAATAAGACATAAATTCTTTAGGTCTTCTTGAGAAATGATAAGCTCTGAAAAAAGAATCAGAAATAATAGAACTTATTTAATTCTACAAAGTTCTGAATAAAAATTGTAGGTTTCAAGACAATGCATTATGTAAAGATTAATATGTTAAAACTATTTCACGTTTGAAATACCTTGATTACGAAATAGTCTCCTTCGATCAAATAAAATTCCATCCACCAGGCGTTCCCATGATTTTTCCCAAACAATTTGAGGGCGACTCATGGTATTTGTCACTAACAACGTGACGAACAATTTTCTAAGCTGATTCCCAGAACCTAACTCAGCAGCCTCTTTTATACCTTCAATAAATTCCTTAGCATCGCATGCCTCCTCGAATGTGTTATACAGAACATTGTTAACTGTCTTCAAGCTTTCATAACTTGTACACCCCCGCTGGACAGTTAATAGTATTCTCAAGTAGTATAACTCTCTTGTTCCTGCAGGCATATATTGTAGGCGGCCTATTGATGGTCTCTGTTTCCTCGGATGCCATTCACGCTCCTTGTTGTTGAACACGAAATGTCCTGGAAATTCTGCATACGTTAGATTTTCCCCCGCTTTGTACTTTGAATTTGCAATCATCCAAGCCTCAAACATTGAAGGCTTGTAAAGATTTTGTCTGGAAACATCTTTTAACTTTTGTTGCTCCTTAAAAGTGACAAATTTCTGTCCTGGGAGATGGAAATTCAACCTCAATACTGCTGGCCATCTGTGATGTATATCAAAAGAGAGAATTCTCCAAGATGCTTCACATGCAGAGACGTAACGACAATCATAGTATTTCTCTGTCTCATCACGCACCTCATTATGAGCATCGTCAGATTTAGATTGGGTAACTGCAACAGTTACTCTATCCGGACCCTTATTGACATATTTAAAGAGATATTTGATTGAATTAGATTTGTTGCAATATTCAATGTTGATGTGAGCTTGATATCTCATCAAGAGCAGTGGGTTGTATGGCACAACAAATCGATTATCCAACTCGACATCTTTTCTTGTTGTGGTGATCCCCATGTTTCTTCTTCTATATACTGGATACACATTCTCATCAAATGATGTCTTGTCAACAAATTTTTTCGGGAAATATTTTTTGCATTTTCCATCATCCATACATGGAGATCTAGGATCATTTACTCCACAGGGACCATGCATCATCAAGCGAGTTACAGATTCATACAACCTTGGGTACTTTTCTTTATCAGGCAACTCTGCACATATCACACGATCAATCGACTCTGGTGATTGAAGTTTATCTCTCTCGTGTAACCAAATTAAGATATGTGCATGAGGCAAACCTCTCTTTTGAAACTCAACTGTGTACAAACCTGCACACAATTATTCGAGTCAAATGACGATACATAAAATAATAATGTTTAAAGTATATTAATTTTATTATTTAAATGAAAATAAGATACCAAACTATAGCATTACCTGCAATCACTTCACCAAATATTCGGCCTTTTTTAGGTCCTTTTCCAAATGATCCAATTTCATTTTAAAAATCCTAGATTCAATATCGGGTCTGTCTTCAGCTCTACATTTTCTTACTGTCATATATCTTGCAATTTCTGGCCACTGGGGATTACATGTCATAGTAATGAACAAATCTGGATAACCAAGTCTTCTACAAATGGCCATAGCATCTTGACAGTTGTTAAACATATATCTCATTCCCCCAGTGAATGAAGATGGTAGAATAGTTCGTTGGCCAACAGATGCCGATTGGGTATCACCTCTAATCACAGCTTCTTCTATGCCACTCATAATTGCTCCCCTTAATTGATCTTGGTTTAACTTTACCCACTGGATTATCTGAGCCTCAACGATCGTGTAAGCATCTACCAGAAATTGTAAGTACAATCTCCGCGCAAGCAACAAAATGCCACCATCATTTTCCCTTTCTTGTATACGATATGCAACAAATTCTCTCGCTGATATATTTGGACGCTTTACATTGTTTTGCAGGAAAAATGATTCTCTTATACGGATATTTTCATGATATCCGTCTTCCCCAAAAGGAAACAACAAAGGGTACTGTAGAGGTATGAACGTCGGGTGTGTCTCATGGATTTGTTGCAAGAATCCATTTCTTTCTACGACGATGATGTCCCTTTCTTCATTTTTTGAATCAAAATCTCCAACTATCAGAGCTGCAACTTCGTCCGCTGTGGGGATATTATAATTTCTCGAGTCTCTAGATCTACTTCTCAGAAGCCTCATAGACAAAGTAGATGTGGGCTCACTATGCACGAAATCTCTAGCTCTTCTGAAACTCTGTGCCAAAATATTATGTTCATCTATCATATTTTTCAAATCCTCGACTAAAGTTGTATCAATAGCCGAAGAATTATTCCGCCTTCTGCATGAAAAAAATTATGTTATTATGATAATTATGTTCCATGAAAATATTTTGTCATGCACAAATAAAGAGTACATGCATTAAAGGACCGCACATACTAAAATACCTGAAATACCTGAAATGAGCTATTCTATTTGATACCTCGTTCTGTGTATCATAAATATACAGTTGAGTAAATCTTGGCCTTCCACCATCTTGTGGCAACAATGATGTTATGTGATGATGATTGTGACCACTAAGAGTAAACTGTGGAGCTGCTCGACCGTTGTTCTGAGATGTATCAATATTTCCATCCATATACGCGAATGAAAACATACTGTTGTACTTTCTTAAATTGTTCAAAAAATGGGAACTCCTAACGTCACTCCCATTAAATAAATTATAGAGCAAATCTGGAGGTTTCTTTAGCAGAGGCAGTTCAACTTTTCCTTTCATACAACAAATCGAAAAGTCGGGTTTTTCTGATTCTCTACTTTTTTCAGCTCTTTCTCCATACCATAACAATGCTCCACAGAATTCACATTTAAATGTGGGATCCCCAAAATCAATTATATCTACACAGGAATAATAAAATATGATATAGAAAGTTGTTTATAAAGATTTAGGATTTTACAAAAATTTAATGTGGTACATATTATGTAAACATACCTTTAATTTCAGCTTCTCCAAATGCAAGATTATCTAAAAACGGTTCTGCTGATGTATATTGAGTAGATGAACCTTCAACAACAACATTTTTGTGTATTTAAAATAAAAATGTAGTGTATGATCCCCCATATAGAGGTAGTTAATATTTAAATATATTTATAATAGCACTATATACCTATAGTTACCTAACACACAAAGAAAAGTTTTGAATGATTACCTTCTTCGAAAGTAATAGAACGTGTTATTGCAGATAGATCAATTCTCTTCTGTCTCTTATACACTTGAAAGCGTGATGAAGTGGGTGTAGAATTATTCTCTGATTGAAGCACTGTATAGATCCTTTTTTAGGGAAAATGTACTGGAAATATTAAATCTTAATTATAATAAAAAAATTACCATTTGTCACATCACTAAGTATATTCTTTCTTGAACGGCTTCGATTATCCGAGCCTATGGCCGACGACGATGCTTCTCCATCTGTGAATGTAATCAAGCATAGAAAGAAAATATTGAACTAATATATGCTTTATGAAAAAGTAAATAATTTTTAATGCTTCTTTTACGAATGTTTTATGGATATAATTCCTAAGTTTTATATATGATAGATTAATGAAAAAAAATCTTTGGTACATAATGCCTATTTAAGTGTAT
Source organism: Cuscuta campestris (assembly GCA_900332095.2). NCBI lineage: Eukaryota > Viridiplantae > Streptophyta > Magnoliopsida > Solanales > Convolvulaceae > Cuscuta > Cuscuta campestris. The sequence goes on along the minus strand of OOIL02000450.1, from coordinate 2,700,193 downwards.
TACTACCTTCCTCCTTGAGTATTTGTTAAGTTTTAACTTTTTTTTTAATCAATTTTTTTTAACATTTGACCTCTAATTAAATAAAATATATGTTTTATATTACATGTAATATTATTCTTGATATAATAAATCTAATAATATTATTTTTTTTATCAATTTTTATTTTATTTTTTTACTACCTCTGAGATAAAGTTTATCAATTTTTTCTAAAAAAGTAAAAACTGGACTAATACTCGTGGACGGAGGGAGTAGAATGCAAAAAAACCCCAAAAAAATCTGTCTATAAAAAAAATTAAAAACTCTTGATTAAAATTTGGTTCCTAAATTACGTTGGATAATATTAACAACAACAACAATATTAATAATAATAATAATATCCATAATAATAATATTATTATTATTAATTTTGAAATAAATGATGATTTATTGTTGTGTTTATCTAACAATACTCTACTGATTTATTGTATATATTAAAATCAAAACATCAAGTGTAATAAAAAATATGCTTCTTTTTTAAAATTTCAACTTTCTATTTTAAAGCTATTATTTTCCAATAAAGGGTTTGAAAAAGTTGTCAGCCTTGAGTCACACAAAACGACTATGTTTAAGTAATAAGTTTATAATATGGTTATATATAGGTATTACAATGATAGTTGTGTGTACTTAAATTTACTATATATAATGCGCGTTCATCACTTAGTTATACACAACATTATTATAAATTGTTATAAATGCATGTACCAAATAAATCTATATTATTACTCACCAATAATTACATTCATCTTTAACATTGCATCCTTAAACAGTATATGTTTTTTTGTAAAGAAAAATACATGGAAAACAAAATTAACAATTTAAAACTAAATATATAACCTAATTCACTGAAATAATAAATTTGCTATCCATAACAAAGGATTTCATTATGAAGATTAGAAACAAATTGAATGTGACATATGGCATGGAGAAATTAAATTTAGAAAATTATTTTATTCTATTCACGTTGTTATTCCCAAAATTTTACACACATGCGCTAGGATAATAATGTTTTTCATCAAATTTCTATAAAATCATATTTATAGAAAATAAAGCCTATAGAAAATATGAATGATTTATAATCAATAAAGAAATATAATTAGTTAAAGAAATACCTTTATTCGATGGTTCTTTTTGTTGAAGCACTTCTTTTCTTCGCACTCTCGCCTCTTTTGCTAATATCAATCTTTCCTTATTTTGGTTTTGCATTGTAGCTATTGAAGCGGGCGAGTAGTATGAAATTTACAGCTGGATGAAAAATAACCACGAATGTCGTGTATTTATATATAAAGTTCCCATTACATGTCTAAAATAAGTAGTTTTGTTCATAATTGGTAAGAATGCTCTTAAATATGAATTCTATTAATAATAAGTGATACTATGCCATAAATATATAGATTTGATGTATTCTTTAATAAGGTAACTCGTGATATTAGAAGTAAAACATGAATATTCTCCACAAATATGGAAAGCAAGAAAGATTATGGAGTAATTTAATGCACCAAAAATGTGACTTTCATGTTTTTTTCCCCGGAGCTTTGCACTGTGGTAATATGACTTTAATGTAACAGTGTACCTGTGCAAATTATTATATTTTTTTGGTAATTTATATGACCATGTATGGTAATGTAAGTCTTAATTCAGGAATAAAAACATGAAAGTCCTATTTTGGTATATTTTCAATGTTTTAGTCTTACTTTGATCTTTCTTTCAAGAATATATATGTGGACCCCTCCATAGCCCCACAATAAGATTGGATTGTTAATGTCCCAATCAGTCCCAACAAAGCCATTGCTTTGGCTAGAGTTTGTACAGTGTGATTCCAATACCATTTGCATGGCTTTCGAATCCATTCAAAGACAACATTAATGCACAAGAAACTCTCTTAAAATACTTCGTATATATAAGCACACTCACCAAATACCCATCTTAAAAAAACTTTCCCAACAAAAAAAAAATATATTTTCTAGCCATGGCAGAGGGCATTTCATTCTTCAGTCCATCCATTGATGAAGGGAGATGGTTGGGGCAAGGAACCAGAGCCTTAAAGTCAGACCACACCATAGAAATTGATTTCACCCCAGCAATCTTTCAAGTCCCCAAACCGTTAAAAGAAACCAAGCCCGAAGCCTACACGCCGAGCCTACTCGGCCTGGGCCCGTACCACCATCTCCGTCCGGAACTACACAACACACACGCGCGAAAGCTTGCCCTGATAAAAAAGTATCAGGACAGAGTCAGAGAATCTACCACGGACTACCTTTTCTTCTCCGAACCCTTCATAATGAAGATGGCGAGTTTGGAGGCATTGGTCCGGGCAAGTTACGACAAGTACTTGGATATCGAGGGCCTTACCGTGGCGTACATCATCGCCGTCGACTCGTTCTACTTGCTCGACTTTCTCGGCGCCTACGGCCCGAGAACAGAATCATCTGTTCTCGCGCAGCCAGGGCGCCGAGAGCTGGTCGAGGATGTTTTGATGCTAGAGAACCAAGTTCCCGATTTTGCCCTTCTAGAGGTATGGAATCGGATATCTCTCTTCAGACCTCAAGGAGACACCGATGAAGCCATGCTGCATTCCCAGCTATTTTACTACTTCTGCAAAGCCCATTCTCCGCTCAGGCTGGCGGCGCTCTGGAAAGACCGCCGCCAGAAGAGCAGGCACTTGTTGGCCCACATGTATTACCTCATCGTGAACAACCGCGGGTTTGAAGAAGTAGAAACACCCTCGCACGCAAAAAGATCAAAAATCGGAGAGACTGGGGTAGAGATTTTGAAGGCTTTGAGTGAGCTGGGACTTGGAGGCCCCATGATCAAGCCACTTCTCTTTGCTTTCACGGCTGTGGAAGTTTTGGAGAACAGCATGTTAACCAAGGAGATTATTGGTAATAATAAGGGTAAGCCACTACTAATACTCCATTGTCACATAATTATTTGAACAAAAAGTGATAATACTATGCTATTTTAGGAAATTATTGATGAAAGTATGTAAACTTTTTAAAAATTAAAAATCACAACTACCCTCACTTTATTTATTACGCCTCGCCGAATATTCCACACACTTTCATTAAGGATAATTTGGTAAACTTTTACTTTTTTCAACTCTTCTTAAAACCCGTGAAAAGTCTACTTGGGAAGTTCTTTCCGAACAGAGGGAGTAGTATGTTATAATGTCCATGTTTTGGGTCTGCATTATTTTCAAGATTTTATTTTTATCCTTTAACAAATCTATAGTGTTATTAGCAACTAAAAGAAAATAATTTCTTAACAAGAAAATAAGCATTGAACAATATTATTAAATGTGCACACATCAACTTTATGATGTGCATGCTTTAAGTATATGTGAAGGAATAAAAATATAAAATGAACAATGCATATTTCAGGCGTATAATATAAGAACTCGTACAAATACAGTCACTAGTCCTTATTTTTCCTCTCTTACTCTCATCCAAATAGAGCCTAAAGAGCAAGAAGCAAAAAGACCAAAGATTCATGAGATTCCTGCAGCGTCGGAGCTGTCCAAGAAACACAAAATGGGTTTCATGTTGCTGGAGAAACAAGGGATTAAGGATATCAAGCTCGAATCATTGGAGTCCATACCCATGCTTCATCTCCCGGAGATCACTCTTGAACAGGACTCAGAAGTCGTGCTGAGAAACTTGATTGCATATGAAGCTGCCATTGCCGCCGCCACCACCCCAGAGTCCACCATAGAACTTGCCGAGTACATTGATCTGATGGGTGACCTATTGCAGGCCCCACCAGACGTGGCGCTTCTGCGAGAAAAGGGAATTGTGAAAGGAAGCTTGAACGACGAACAGGTCGTTGGGATCTTTGCTGAGTTTGGGAAACCCCAGACTCTGGGGAAGTCGAAGGAGGAGTGTGCAAGCCAGAAGGTGGGGAGACTATTGAAGGAGTTAGAGAAGAAGAACGAGACGAAGTGGACGAAACTCCATAGATCTTTAAAGAAGAGAGTCAAGGAGGGGGTTGAGGTTGTGAGGAAGCCTTGTGTATTGGCTCTCAAGTATCTGCTGTATGTACTTTTGGTGGTGTTGGTGGTGCTGCAGCTAATGCAGGCTTATTGCCAAGTCAACGGATGCAACAAAGGGGGCTCTAAATCCAACTAACCACTCCAAAGTCCAAACGTTCGAGTTAATTTTTCTATTCATTCTATGACAAAGCTTGACATTTTTGTATTTTCCGACCCTACTTTTTGTGATGTTTTACTAGGTGTGTTGTTGCTGCTGCATTAAGAATTTGTGATGATTTTATTGGTATATGATTAAAATAATGAAAAATGCATGCAAATATGCAAATACTTCTAGAAATTTGAGATTTTACAAGAATATCCCAAGATTACAAAATTATCTTTAAGTTCTTGGGAATTCAAAATTCTTACAATGATACTCTAATATTGCATATTGACCACAATCTACTAAGCACTATGCAGTAAAAGTGACCTCAGAGTGTTGCCTTCAGAAGGTCCTTTGTTGCATCCATAAACCTGGCAATAGGCTTGCATCATCTGCAGCACTAGCAGAATGACCATAAACACATACAGCAGATACTTCAGACCAATTCCTAAAGGTTTCCTCATGAACTCCACACCATTCTTGGCCTTCTTCTCCATAAACTTGAAGCCCCTTTTCCACACATCCTTTTTTTTCCTCTCCCATTTCTCCACCATCTCCTTCAATTCCTTCCCTGCCTTCTGGCTTGCAGACTCCTCAATCGATTTTCCCACAGAGTTATGAATTGCATTGAAGATCTCAACAACCTGTTTGTCGTCCTGGTTTCCCTTTACGATTCCTCTATCGTGCAGAACCACCATGTCTTCTGGCTTCTGCAATAATTCACCCATCAGATGTACATACTCAGCAAGCTCTAAGGTAGAGTCTTGAGTGGAAATTGCAGATTCATATGCCACCAAGTTTCTCAACACAACTTCTGATTCGTGTTCAAAAGTGATTTCCGGGAGATAAAGCACGGGTTTACCATCCTCGAAGTCGAGCTTGATGTCCTTTATACCTTCCCTTTCCAGCAACCTGAACTCCACACTGTGTTTCTTGGACAACACGGACGCGGAAGGAATCTGATGAAGAATCTTTTGTGTTCTGGAACCTGTAATCTTATTATCATTACTAATTAATTCATCAGCTAACTTAGCGTTCTCCCAAGCTTGTAAAGACTTGAAAGCAAATAGGAGTGGCTTAATCCAAATGGAAGCTCCTCCTCCAAGTCCAACTTCACTTAAAGCTGTTAAAGCCTCCGTGCCCACCTCTGTGATTCTTGATCTTCTCATCCGCAAATCAAGATCAGATTTTTCTTCATACCCACGATTGTTCAGGACCAGATGGTACATATGAGCCAATAGGTGGCTGCTCTGGTGGCGGCGGTCTCTCCAGAGCTCAGACAGTTTAAAGGGAGAGTGGGCTTTACAGAAGTAGTAAAAGAGCTGGGAATGCAACATGGTTTCTTGGGTACCTCTTTCCGGGGAGAACAGATCTATCTCCTTCCCCATCTCTGCAACCGCAATTGCCGGAATCTGGTTCTCCAGCATCATGACATCCCCCGCCAGTTCCGGGCGACCGGACTCCAGATTCGCGGCGTCGGTTTTCTGGTCATAGGCGCCTAGAAAATGGAGCAGATAAAAGGAATCGACGGCGAGGATGTGATCTAGGGTTGAGGATTGGAGATCCAAGTACTGGTCGTAGTTGGCCCGGACCACGGGGTCCAAATCCTTCATCTTTTTCAGGAAGTCATCGGAGAAGAAACTCTTGGTGGAGGAGTTTTTCGTCAGAAATTTATTGACTTCGGCAAGCTTTTGCCTGTCGGCGGCATGGAGGTCTGGCCGGAGATGATGGTACGGGCCCAGGCCAAGAAGGCGTGGAGTGTAGGCTTCGGGCTTGGATTCTTTCAAGGATTTGGGGACTTGAAAGATTGTGGGGGTGAAATCGTCAATTTGTAGGATGAGCTCTGAGTCTAAGGCTCTTCTACTTTGGCTCACCCATCTCTGCTCATCAATGGAGGGACTGAAGACTGAAATGGCGGCTGCCATTCTTGAGTAGTAGTGTCTGCTCTTTCTTCCCCTTTCTCCTCAAATCATTTGCTCGCATTTTTCTTGCTAGGTCGATTGCTAGATTTTGTTTGGTGAGAGTCTCAAACTCTAAATATTTAACTTTTACCCAAAATTATCTAGTTTAATTCTAATTTTAATGAATGTTTAAAAAATAATCAAATTTTTTATTATGATGTATAATAATTCGAATTTTATTAAAATTTACGCATTTTATATCGCCATTAAGTTGCCAACGGCTTGTTAATGAAACCTGTTTTATGCAACAAAATGAAAATTAAAATTATTTTTATGAATTTATGTTTTTATTTTTATTTTAAAAAAAAATTTCCTTTAAACTTTAAAAAGAATTTTTACCTCCATTTCTTACAAAGAGAAGTATATATCAAGGAGTTCTTATTTTGATTTTATTTAGGTAGTGAAAGAGTTAATGCAACGTCATTTCTTGGGTTGATCTTAAAACTTATTGCAAAGTCATTATTGTTGGAACAAATATCTTGAGTTGGGAATACAAAATTTTGTAAGGATGATTTAACTATAAAAAAATTTACAAAGACCAAAAATAAAAATCACCTATTTTACAAGGATTAAAAACACAATCAGCACAAGCAAGGTTCCGTTGACACATTATCCAATTTCAACAGATGACGTTCGCCTATTTTGAGCATTTCTAGTGCGTCAAATTAAAAATTGATAGTTTCTACCCTTTAACCCAAAGGCCTAAACCCCCACTGCACCCCACCCCAGTCCCACCCCTGCACCCCCACCCGACTCTCCTATTACCCCTCCAAATGTGTGGCTATTATGCACCTCGCACTCCCACACGAGATGCTCAAAAGTCAAAACAAGCGAATGTCATTCGTTGATACTGGATACTAGTATCAAGATAACCTTGCCGTTAGCACAATTATTAATAATGCAATAATATACTCCCGTAAGATATACTCCGTATGTGATGACCATTGTGTAGCACAATATACAGTTACATTAATACTCCATTAAAACCAAAATAACCAAAAGGTTTGGAGTTGACTAGTTGGACTTAGAACCCCCTTTGTTGCAGCCATAGACTTGGCAATAAGCCAGCATTAGCTCCAAGAGATACTTGAGAGCCATTGCACAAGGCTTTCCCCATAACCTCAACCCCATTCTTAACTCTCTTCTCTAAAGACAAGTTTCGCAACACAAGGTTCTCTAGCATCAAAACATCCTTGGCTTGTTCTTGGAGTGGAGTCTAGAGTATGATCCTTTCATCGAACCATGTTCCGTTATTATATTGATTCTATAGGTTTTGATAATTAACAAACAGCAGACAGATAATAAACAAGAAATGGACAAGTGCAACTGCAAGAACAAATTTATGTAACAATTGGGAATTTGGGAAGGCATTTGAATTAGAATTTCTCACATTTATCACCTAAATGCAGAGATAATCAGCAATTTCGAATATGATTGATCTGTGTAAACTTTGAAAAAAAGTTGCCACAAATTGGTAAGAAAGTACTTGATTATAGCCATACAGCAATTCCACAGTGTTCATCCTTCTTCACACATTACAAAGACCATTGCCGGGAACCGATCGCCGGCGCCGGGAACTATTCCTTAGGGTCTTTGCCGCGGAGCCGGTAGACAATCCGTCCTTTGCTCGAATCGTAACGGCTGACTTCGATTCTGACTCGGTCTCCAGGCAACAACCGGATGAAATTCTTCCGGATTTTGCCGGAAATGTAGCCGAGAACCACGTCGTCGTTGTCCAACCGGACTCGGAACATGCCGTTGGAGAGCGACTCCGTCACCGATCCCTCGTGAGTCAACTTCTGCTCCGCCGCCGCCTGAGGCCGGACACTGATTCCGTTCTCCTGCCTCCTCGACGAATCGCGTTGCGGATTCGCCAATCTCCCCTTGGCTCTAGCTATGATGAGATTCTCGCAGTCGTTTCGGCGGAAGCTCAGCCGGTTCGTTGCGGCTTTCCACGGCGGCGGAGGCAGAGAAAGTGCGTTCGTCGCGGTGGCGGAGGGGGCTGCCTGGCACCAAGTAAGAGAGGCCATGGCTGGATTCGCTGCTCGGCTTGGCGGATAAGGGGGGTATGGTGGACTTGGGCTCGTTAAACTTATCTTTTTTGTGGTGAGAGCCTTAAAATCTCAATGCCCAATAAGCTGGCATATATATACAAGAAAGCCTAAGAGCATAAGCAGTGGCAACTCGCAAGTCTATAATGGAATGCTACAGGATGATGTGGCATCTTGCAACCAATCAAAATTTACTGTGGAGTTCCATGGCTTACAATGGCAAGGCATAGTTGGAGTGGTGTGGCTGTGGTGTGGGCATAGAGCAGACAGAGAAGGTGGAAAATTGAGATGACAATTGAGTATCGATTTTCACAACAAAGTAACAAACGATTTATGATCTCGTACAAGGAGAGTTGTCGTTGACGATTTTAGACAAGGGGAGATGTCGCTGGCGATTTCGAGCATGAAGAGAAGGAGAGATCCACAGCGATTAGGCAGACAACTGGTGTTGGGTGGCGATTGGGGTCGTGTGGCCGGCGATGTTGGGGTGACGATTGGGTAGCGATTAGTAAACTTCCACCCCCCCCTCTCCCCCTCCTATTCCAATTCCAATTCTCTCATTCCAATTCATTATTGGCACTATCAATTCCAAATTTACATATTTGTGTGCTACCAAACAACAAAATTGGAATTGTTGTTTTCAATTCCGTAATTTAAATTTCGTAATTAAATACACTTTGAATTACTCTTTATTTATTAAAGAGTGCAATCAAGAAATTTTGTATTGCATATTCGAACAACTATCATTAATCAATGCTCACCAAAATAATTTAGATGATGGAAAAGTTCCAACACGGATATCAATGAGAAAAAAATATACTCCGCACTTAGTAAGTGATTTCTTTTAATTTTTATATTCTTTCACGATTAATTTGACATTTTCAGGAACGAATGAAGCAAACATATAAGATAGAATTGTGAACAATTTCTATCTGATTACTGAGCACATACCACTCATTGGGTAAGCAATTCTTTTCTGATCAGAACATAAGTCTACATAGAAAAACAATTGCACAATGGCTTGTTCATATCGTTGTCCCGTGTTCAATCGCGCGCCATTTTTGTGAAGTGAAACATGATATATCTGAACCATGCAATCACTTACAAGGTAAAACAACACAAATACTCTCATCAATCTACTTGATATTGTGTGTGGGCACACTAAGATAAAACATAGTGTTCTTGAAGTCATCTAAGAGAGGGTTGTACCCATCTTTGGTTCTTGTCTTTGTGGGAAGACCAAATTCTTCCATGAAAGCCGATGTGTCGAGCTGCATCCAAACATAGGAATAAAAATTCGGTCTTTTTTCTTCCCTCGCTTGAGTGATTATTTATAAATGGAAAAGATGGTAAACCAGAAGGTTGAAAATTCAGGTTGGAGGGGGCAGTAATTTAATTTACCATAAGGGTGCGTCTTTTCTTCCCACGCTTGGCTGATTTCTCTTGTTGCTGCTTCATTGTCCATCCAGAGCAAAAGTGGTCCATCCGTTCCAAAAGCCAAAAATCCGTTGGGAAGAATATATCGGCATCCCCCTGCAAAAAGAAACTTTTATATAAGGAATAGTGTTTGGTAATCACCATTACAGCTCAAAAAAAAGCTAGTCAAAAGCTACTCGTTCTGATAAGCAGAATAAACAGATTATGGCTCCCAAACAGAGCCCTAGTCTTTCAAGTATTTAGGGAGATTCACGTTCGAATTTCTCATATCTGTCACATTATATCTTTTAATGCCAATAGAAAGTAATGAATGCCAATTATTTTGCAAGTATGTGAAGTACAATAACAACAATATAAAGTCATAAATACAACCAGACCTTTGCTTCCAAATAATTATTGTAATCTGAACTGCTTCCATCTCTCTGCAGAAACAGAGAAACAAATTAAGAAAAGAGCTATAAGAACACCTATTGTCTAGGTTGATAGAGTTGAACTTCATTTCAATGAATATTTGGTTTAAGAAATTAAGATCGGAAGGAAAAAGAAAAAAGTTTCTCTCCTTTTCCTCACCAAAATTGAAGGGATTCTGTTTTCTCTCTTATTAGTTCATTTTTCTTCTCATTTTCTTTTCCTCTCTGACCAAACAGGAAAATTTGTTTTCCATAACATTTTCTTTTCTTTTCCCTTTACCAAACATAGTGTAAGAGACATGTTTTTGAATTGTGGAAAAACTATATGTTCTAATGTGAAAAACCTGAGCATACCTTTGTTGAAACCAGTGGAGCTCGATCACCCGGGATTCTAACATCAGGAAGGTAATTGAAATCAGAAGCAATTAAAGACATCTTTGGTAAAGCTCCATGCAAAACTTCTAGAAGTTTCTGAATATGTGAGGAAACTAGACAAGTAAAAATAATACTCCATAATAATGATAACATTTACATGATTGACATCTGAAATATATGTACCAAACAACCAGTGGGAAGCCAGCATCTTCTGGGCCTAGGAAACACTTTTGCCCAAGCACTCTTTGCCATTAAACTTAGTTTGCCTCCATTATCCAAACCACTCCCAGCCATATCTAGGATTTCCATGCATTTAGTGATCAATGGATCTTGAATGGGCCTATACAACTCAGACAGTTCTGACCTACTAAATGGGTATAGAAATGGAATGAAAATTAATGCAATAAAACCTCACAATATAGACAAGAACGTTTCACGTTGTCCATTTTTTATTAATAGTTGCATCATCGTGATTGTTGCATTAGTTGTTAAGGAATATAAAAAAATGCACACCAACCTTTGAGGTTGCCTCTCAACCCATACTTCCATCCATGGTGATGTTTGACTTTCAGAATAGATAAGATCATGAGGAAGATTGTCAAGGACCTAAGAGATCACTGTGTTGTTGTTAAGAACACTTATAACTAAATTTGACAAGTGAAAACATAAATAAGGTAAACAAATAGAATCTTGAGGAATCAAACAGGCTAAATGTGGACACATCAATAATTGAGGGACTAAATACTATATACGTCCCACTAATTGACATACAAAATGTATCATTTTCCCTTATCCTCATATTTGCATATACAAAGCAGGGACCAAGAGAAGTAAAAAAGATCACATATATACCTCCAACATGATAACCCAACAAGGTTCATTTTTCACTTCGCCTGATTCAACGGGAAAAAAAACTGCTTTCAGTAGCACAATGATGAGCCAGAAGGCTTCAAAGTTTGTATCGCTATACAATATTCTAAGAGTTGAAACATAATAACTAGACGGCAATGATGTGTGTGTGTGTGCCACACTTTACCAATAACACCAGAAATAGATAAGCAAAAGCTTTGGAAGATGAGAAAAATTTACCCCACCCACTCCGGACAGCAGCATCACGACACTCTACCCTAAACTTGGATGCATGGCTGCTAACTCCTCCGACAGTTTGAATCTGCTTTGCAGCAAGTGCTGTACTAATTTCAACTGAACTGCACCAAACAAAATATTTTGAGACGCACACACACGCAGAGTGAATGTTTAATATGACTAGCTTATTCACTTGCCATCTCTCATCATACCATCCTTTTCTCCTTACTAATAACTACCAATCAATAACCATGAACAATCACGATAACATGTTTAACGATAGTTGTGCTTAGAATCCTTAGATTGACAAGTAATGATCACCTACGTGTACTTCATAGCCTCGTAAACTCTTGAAGGTGCGTTCAACTTCATGTAATCCAAAATTCCCTTTGCACATGTGCCGGATCCTCCGCCTATTTCATAAATCTATGATCAAAGAGAAGAAGGGGATTGATAATAGGTAAACAACAGCTAGAACTAGAAAATGTGGGCTTTTATTCTTAGAATGAACGAAAGTTGCTTGGTAATATCATTTTTTTATTGGGAAGTTGGGAACTAAAATATTCAGAAATAAAAAAACAACTACCGATAGGGATAAGGCATCATACACAACCAATGAACTTACTTTTAGTGGAACAGATAGGTCAGCTGTTCGCAAGATAGCTTCTGCAATTCCATGACCATACCATGGCTATAAAAAAAATAAGGATCACATAAGACTGCCTGAAAATATGAGGGGCAGAAAGGGTGAACTCTATGTTTTTCTTCATTTCCACTTTAATGTTAGGTGTAAATTTCAGACTGAAAGTAAATAAAGATTATGTGGAAATGCAGTGACTTCCTTTTTCTTTTTTCTTTATTTCATAACTAGATCAAATATGTCAGCCCAAACTCCATGAAGCTATTTAAGTGCTTATTTTACCTTAAAAAGCTCCACTGGTGTAAACCATGAAATCCCACTTTGCTTGTAAATTATATCCAAATGTTTCATATAATCTCTCCTTCCTGAAATGTTCCCCAGAACTAAGTTTGCAGTAATCAATATACACTCCCTCTTTTTCATCATAATAAGCCAAAAAGGCGTCTACCTTCGAGTTGATTGAATTTAATGCTTCTATCAAGAACCCCAACGGATTTGGACCTTTGAGAGAAATACCCATGCTCCAGATCATACAAAGCCTTGTGAATGAAATCTCTAACCTTCACATCAAAATGCCCAAAAGATTTCATAATGATATTCAGAAAAAACAAAAAGATGGAGATTTACTCAGAGAGAATGGTGATTGAAACTACAAGAATAGGCGAGTCCCCGACAATGTGAGTGGAGAAGGAAGCTGAACGCTGGTGGTTGGAGAAGATCAAAGGGTGAACTAAGGATTGAAATGTTAGACTTATGAGACGGAATTAGGGAAAATCAGAACATGTATTTTGATAGGAATAGAGGGGGGAAATGGAGAACAAGAAATGACCTTTAGGTTTTCCGTTGAAGAGGAAAACAAAAATTCTGGGAGAGAAAGAGCTCGAGAACATAGCTCTTGAGCGAAGATTAGCTTTCATGAGTTCCGTAACACTCCGGGGTTGGAGAAAGGGTTTAGCTCGCCTGGTCTCTGTTAGAGGACTCCAGCACGGTCTACCTCATAATTATTAATTAGGGGTGGACACGGTACGGTTCCGGTTCCGGAGCCGCCGGTTCCGGTACCGCCACCCCTTGGTACCGGTACCGGTACCGGACCGGCCGGTACCGGTTCCGGTTCCTGGACCAGCAGTTCCGGTACCGAACCGGCCAGTTTCGGCCACCCCCAATTTTCTTTTTTTTTTTTTGCTTTTTTATTAAATTTTTAAAGTGTAAAATTGTAAATGTGCAATTGTTAAAGAAAAGAATGAAATAAAAAAATCTAAAAATGAAATTGATAAAGGAAAAAATGAAATAAAAAAATAAAAATAAAAAAAATTAATAACGGTATCGGAACCAGAACCGGAACCGCCGGTCCCGGTACCGAAAAATGGGTACCGGAACCGGTACCGGATGAGACGGTTCCGGTACCGGTTCCCGGAACCGGTGGAACGTCCCGGCCGGCGGTGACGGTGGCGGGTACTGGCGGTACCGTTGCCGGTCACGGTACCGTACCGGTACCGTGTCCACCCCTACTCATAATCCTATATTTCTACGGAGTATTACATTTGCTATCTCTATACATTCCCCACCCACCCTCTAATTTTAATTTTCTTGCCTCCTTACCACATGTTTATGTAGAGGGGGCATGGTTGGTTGCAAGGGGGGAGGGTTTTAGCATTTTCCTATTCAAAAATATTACGAAGTAGAAACCTAATATCTGGGATGACTCGAGAGCATTATGGTGCTCCGTTCGTAAAATTAAAAGTTTCTAACCTCCTAGTAAATTGAAAGTGAACTATTCAAAATGTTATAATTAAATTAAGTTATGTTGTCTTGAAGGCAAAACAACATGATCCATGAAAACTCATATATTGGCACTCTTTTCAATATTAATTAGGGAAAAAAAAATTAAAATAGGAATAAAACATTAAAAATATACTAAAATAGAAGTTCCATGTTTTTATTCTAGGAATAGGAATTCTATATTTTGGTGCTTTTGTTAGGTTTTAGTCCTATTTAGGATGATTTCTTTACTAATTATTTAATTTAGTACTCTATAGTGTAGTATTAAAACAATTGATCTTGTTAAAATATTTTCAAAATATTATTTTGAAATATAACTAATCATTAATTCATACTCCGTACTAGAATCGTTCAGAGTGTTTGTCTAATTTTAACTCTTTACAATTAAAATTAACAAATTTTGACTATAATTTTATCAAATTCATCTTGTTCAAATATTTCCAAAATATTATTTTATCTTTTTTCAATCTAATTAATATACCATGTAATTTTTATTTAATTATAGATTAAATATATATTAGTTTTGGTTGACTCCAAAAAATTAATATTTCCAAAATATTACGTAGTACATTTGTAGCTAAAGCACGTATTGTTTTTTTATATTTATATGATAATTATTTGGTTTCAAATTCCACATGTTTCAATTGTTTATAAAAGTATACTTCACATGAACATAGATTACAATAAAATTAATAATACTAAAAAAAAATGCAAGTATATTTCACTTATACAAGGACAAAACTGCACTCATTATCCCTATAATTCAATCAAAATGCAACCCCAATAATTTCCCTCCTTGGGTAAAAAAATTGTGCAATCTTTCACAATTTCTCTAGGATTTCATACTCACATGGATGCACACAAAAAAACGTAAATCGAGACATTGTTGACTCATGGCATGAAATGTACGTTTTTTTCTTGCTTTAGTCTATTGTCATTGTTGAATGTTTTTTTTCTTCTGTGCATTGAATGGCCTGGTTTGATTGAGTCATTTGCCTAAAAAGAATTTAAAATCCACATATTTTATAATCTTTAATTACACAGCTTGTCAAACAAACTAATGACTCTGTACCCCAAAAATATATTTTAAAAAATAGACTTGGCCAAATAGTTCCAAAAAAGCACACATATACATATTCATCTAAACAAAAAATCACTCATCACTCGTTAACATGATTCTTTAGTCAATATTTACTACCCTAATATATGTATAGTTGAATACACACACAGACACACACACACACATATATAGGGACCGGTTCCCGTGAGAATGCATCTTGTGGAGAGAAATGAGAATAAAATCTAGCCGTTAGATTTGATGCATCGTGTGGCTCAGATTGCATCCAGCGCTCAGATTTTGAGATGGTGCATTTTCAAAGGATTTTGGTGCATTTCGACATGATGTATTTTCAAACCATTTTGGTGCACCTAATTTTGATGCAATCCTGACCCTTAGATCTCACAATCTAAAGCACCAGATTCATTCTCATTTCTCTCCTAAGATCGCATTCTCACCAGAATCTAAAGCACCTATATATATATATATATATATATATATATATATATATATATATATATATATATATATATATATATATATATACGTATGTATGTATATGTATATATATATATATATGTATATGTATATGTATCTCTGTGTGTGTACATGAACACACACACACTCGATCTCTAGGTATTAAAAAATTAAAATTTGATTTTTCTTGGATATACTCCGTATATGAGTTCTTCTATTATCTAACATGACTTTTGAGTGTTTGGGAAGCATAAAAGAGGTAAAGACTTGGTTTTGTAAGAACGTGACACTTGTAATTAGCCTTATGGGCTGTTTGTTTCAGCCTCTTAATGGTTCAGATGTCTGAATGATTCAGCACTTAATGGTTCAGACTGTTTGTTTCAGCCTCTTAATGGTTCAGATGTCTGAATGGTTAAGAGATTTGCCTCTGAATGGTTAAGTATTATACAAAGTCTGAATGGTTAAGAGCTCTTATCTGAATTGATCAGACATTTGCCTCTGAATAGTTAAGCAATATACTAGCTCTTAATGGTTCAGACCTCTTACTGGTTCAGCACTTAATGGTTCAGACCTCTTACTGGTTCAGCACTTACCCATTCAGAAGTTGCCAAATAGCCCCTTAGTATTTTAATTAATACTCCATACGTTCCTTAAATATTTCAATTTTTACTCTTTATTTGTCCATAACACATTTCAATTTCGTTTAAATGAATACAATTGCCCTTACTTTTATTAAATTTAACTCAACGTATCTCAACTACCTTCTACGTTCTACCCGTTTAGATATTTCTCGAGCTCAACTTGTTTCAACTATCATCGTTTCACCTTGATTATACTTGTATATCTTCCCTTCCCAAAAGTCAAAATCTAGAAAAATTTTCCGGGACGGTGGGAGTACAAACTTAAGTCACACTCCTGAAACAGAAAGTACAAACACCTAAGTTTTACTATAGGTGCAATATTTTAAAATCACATGCCTCTTACAAGTTTGTAAAAAATGGAAGGTGTTAGCCTACTTCCCAAATTACAAAGGTATTAGAACCTTCCTCTTCATAATTAGGGAGTGAGAAAATTGCATCATCACCAAAAGTGACTTTTAATTAATACTCCGTAGGTTTGATTGATTATTAGGGAGATTTCCCTGTTTGTGTAAAAATGCTGCATCTTATTCCTTTATATGTAATTTAGAAGTGTACTTTCCGCCAAAATACCAACCGGATTTGCCTACTCCGTTTTGATGCAGATTATTTAACCAAACGGATTAGGCTAATCCGTTCCACTTATTTAATTACCAAACGGATTAGCCTAATCCGTTCACATATATTTTTTTTTGTAATTTTCTTTAAAAGCTGATTTGTTGATTTGTTCCAATTGTTTTCCCTTTTAAATTTTTTTAGTTATTTTATCTCCTATTTTATAAACCTTTTTAACAAATTAAATCTATTTTTATGAAGTTTTTTTAATTTTTCTAACTTTATTTTATTAAAATATTATATTTTAAAATTTTTATATAACGATATTAAAAGAACAAGACAAAAACACAATAATTTTATTACTAGAGTACATATAACAATTTATTCATAAAAAAGAAGAAGTCAAAACCCAATCCATGACTAAATTATTTGTAAAATTTAATAATACATAAACTAAGACATAATTGAAATTCATGACAAAGCTATTCCTCATTACGATGTCTCCGTGGTCGATAGTCCATGTTATTCGGATAGCGGGTTCTCGTACGTCGGCCGGTTCGTGTGGTCTGTCGTGGTGTTGGCCTCAAGATCTCGTACTCTGGAGTAGGCCATTGAGACTCATCCGGTAGCGGCATTATGATGCCAGAGTAAGCATTGATGTAGGACTGAATTGAAAAAATATTTGGAATCAAATGATCCACGTTGACATTACAAAAATGACATACTGCGTGGACATGATTGCACGGGAGGTGAAATGTTACCCATTGACCACAGCTACATGTTCGTGCATTTAAGTTCACCTAGGGATGGCAACGGGTCGGGTTCGGGTCGGATAGTACTATACCCGAACCCGACCCGACTTTTAAAACCGAAACCCGAACCCGACCCGAAACCCGACCTTTAAAGCCAAAAATCCGACCCGACCCGAACCCGACATTTCAACCTGAAACCCGAACCCGACCTGAACCCAACTTTTAACCAATAATCAATTCGACGTACCCCAATAATTTTGAAAAGAGTAAATCTAATTTTTTTGTTTCTCTTTTTTTATGTCTCCTTTTTTTATTAAGGGATTATAAAAATGATTATAAAAGGCATATTTGATATAGTAGCACTTTGTCACGAGATTATACGAAGTGCTCATTATATCCATAGATAGACTTTTATGTAATAAAATATTCGGGTTTTAGTCGGGTCGGGTGCGGGTTCGAGTCGGGTCGGGCAAAATTATAAATCCACACCCGACCCGACCCGATGTCGGGTTTGGGTAAAAAATTTCGGGTCGGGTTCGGATTATTTTATTTTCGGTTCGGGTTTGGATATTTTAGTAGTCGGTCGGGTCGGTTAAGCTCGGGTTCGGGTTGAATTGCCATCCCCAAGTTCACCGTAAATGTCTCCCGTTGAGCAATGTAGGACGACTCATCCACCATCACAGAGTATATCCCTTGTTGTGCGTGGTGCTGCACAACACGACAATACAGCCTATTTTCTTCATTTTTCCTAATATGTTTCCACACATTCATAGGAAAATTGTACCCGGATTGCTGCCATACATACCCATTGGTTCGCCTCTCAGCGAAAAGTTTGACCAGCTTATCATAGGTGAACATCACAATGGCATATACTGACAAACAACGACATCCTTTAAGGACATGATTGAAACTTTCTGAGAAATTTGTAGTCATTATACCATAACGTGACCCACCTTCATCATGTGACAAAGCCCACTTGTGTTCTGGAATGGCATTAAGCCAGTTGTAGGCTTCTTGATTTTTGGATGCTATTTAGAGTAGCAACTGGTCAAACTCACTTCGATTCGGGGCTTTACCAGCTTTGTACATCAAGGTCCGCAACTTCTTACTTCGGAACTTATTCCAGAAATTGCTGCGTAGGTGGCGGAGACAATATCTTCGAGTCACTCGACCTCCACCTAACTCTGGGACATTTTCAAATGCATGCTCAATCCCACTGTGTCTATCACATATTATGCATACACGACGATGTGGGGGAACGACATGACGCATGACATTCGTCAAGAACCATTTCCAACTTGGACCATCTTCAGCATCAACAATGGAAAAAGCAAGGGGAAAAATTTCACCATTTCCCGTTGTTGCCATTGCAAGTAATAAACATCCCTTATACTTGCCGTATAAGTGAGTTCCATCTACTGAAATAACAGGAAGACAATAGTGAAATCCATCTATGGATGCCCTAAAGAACCAGAATACATACTTGAACTGAAAAGAAGTTGGTGAATCAGTTGACATTGTTTGTAAATCAACAACAGTTCCATGGTTTGACCCCATAATTGCACTGAGCAAGGGAGCCAACTTATTGTACGACCCTTCCCAATCTAAATATATATCAATTACAATATCAAAATCATATCTAAATATTATCATAAAATGATAAATATTTATAAAAATTAAATAAAAAACAAAAAAATACCTCCATGAAACGGAGTAGGCTAATCCGAATCGCCTCCCTCGTCGGATTTCTTCTGTTCTTCCTTCGGCCAGGTGCTGCGGATCTGGAATGGGGAAGCTGCGGGCGGCGGATCTCGGCTGGGGAGGAAGTGGAATGGGTGGACGACGGAAGGGGAGGGGAAGTTATCCGAATAAAGAGACGGAGTAGCCTAATCCGTCTGATATTAATTTCGCCGAAACGGATTTGGCTACTCCGTATGGGGTTCAATTTTTTTTTAAATCAAAACGGAGTAAGGTAATGCGTATGGGAAACAAAATACATGAAACGGATTTAGCTTCTCCGTTTCATTTAATATTTCAGACCAAAACGGATTAACCAAATCCGTGTTGCACTACCAGGAAAAAAATCACTGACATGCACTGCCAGGAATGGCTAATTAATTTTCTACATATGTTGGTCGTTTACTCTTGATTATTATTACTCCCTGAGTATAACAAAGAATTACACTCTCCACCCTTTAAAGATTAAGAAATTTTTTATTTATTTGTGTGTTATTGATTACTCCGTATTTAATAAAATAAAATATTTATATCACATCTAATTTTGTAGGATTTTTGACATAATTTTTTTAATCGAAAGCACAAATATATTCACCAAAAACAGCCATACTTATACAAGAGTCAATAAACAAACTACCAAACAAGTCTGGTTAACCAAGCTAGAAAATGATGCTTAGGTTGTGTTAACCTATTCCATACAAAGCTAGCCCAAGTGACCTTATTTCTGGGGATAACTAGGTTCCACGAAAAAATATTTAACTTTTAACTAACTTATTAGTTAAAAATTGTTTATCAGGTAGCAAAAAGTCAATAAGCACTAACACAGAGAAATACCTCTTTAGACTCCATATTTCTTGCTTTTTATATCATATTTCAAACTATTGATTTCAAATACTCTAACCCTTTGATTTGATCTGAATGTAATTATCTTCAAAGTTATTTCTGATCTGATCTAATCTGGTAAAAAATAAATTGAGAAAAACATGACATACATAATCTTTTATATTTGGGATTTGCTATGTGTACCCAAATTAGCATACATCAGCTTCTTACAAATACTTACACAGACAATAAAGAGTTCAGATATAGGGGCTGTTTGTTTCAGCCTCTTAATGGTTCAGATGTTTGAATGGTTCAGCACTTAATGGTTCAGACTGTTTATTTCAACCTCTTAATGGTTCAGATGTCTGAATGGTTAAGAGATTTGCCTCTGAATGGTTAAGTATTATACAGAGTCTGAATGGTTAAGACCTCTTATCTGAATTGATCAGACATTTGCCTCTGAATAGTTAAGCAATATACTAGCTCTTAATGGTTCAGACCTCTTACTAGTTCAGCACTTAATGGTTCAGACCTCTTACTGATTCAGCACTTACCGATTCAGAAGTTTCCAAACAGCCTCATAGTAACTTGGTGTATCTCTAAGTTTTTCCCTTATATTCTCATCGCATGGAAGACACACTAGTGGCCGTTTGGTTCCTTCAATTTGTGTAAGCACCTAGATTTTTAAAACCAATTTGCCGAAATGATTGATAAGAAGAAATTAACAATAATGTTTTAATCATTACTTTTTTTGCTTTGTTATTGAAATATTGTAAATGTTGTAATTAGTGGGGGAATCGCACGAATTAATAATGTACCCGTACAAAAATTCAATCGTATAATCATAAAGAGATCCCTTGGAATTTTGGGATTTAACGGACCATCCTCTAAATTTATTTTATTTTTTTGTCTCGAACTAAAAATTTTAATTTGACTTATAAATTAAAGTTTAAGAAACAATTGAAAATTTAAACAGTTATAATTTATTTAGATGAAAGAAAAGTGATCTGAGCCATATATTTATTATCTTACAAGAAAATAAGAAAAATGTAAGGTCAATTTCAAATGAATGAAAAAATAATTTTGGGTTCTTTTTTGGCTCAAAAGACTCTTAGGTTGTTTATCAATCTGATGTTTTTTTTTTGAATGCTATTGACTCTATTACAAGGTAGTATCTGTTCATACTATTTTCAAGCTAATGACTAATGACGCACAAAGAGCCAATGCTGCTGCCTTTGCTGGGGCTCGAACCTGGGTGAACTTCCCCATGAATCCTGGGGAGTGGGCTTGCTATCACTCAAGCCAGGGGAGAAGTTCATCAATCTGATGTTTGACTCAACAAAAATTGCTAATTTGACTTATTGTTAATTAAGATGGAATGATTGTAAGAAAAAACAATCTAAGACTTGTTTGGACATAATGCTCATTTTTAGGATTCAATTCGTTTGTTTTTTTTACTTTCTACTCTGGTACATAGTTAAATTCTTTTAAAAATTGAAAAACTAGATTCAAATAAAGTGTTGACAAACAAAAATCAAATGGAGTGATTATTATTATTTTCTTATTTTTTCTTTTTAAAACTACTCCCTCAATTATATATTTATTACTCCGTATATGTTATGTTTTTCAAGATACATTAAAAATGAATGAATATGTACAGACATACTATATGTCTATATTCAATCATCTTTAAATATATCATGAAAGTATATTAAAAATTAGACATACAATAAATATAGAATGAAGGGAGTATGTCAAAACATACCTTGGATGAATATGGATGTTCTTGTATATGTCAAAACATACATTGAGCGATCAATTTATAGGGCAAAGTCCGAATAGGCATGATGAATTGATTGATGAAACAATACAATTTTTCGTGTAACATTCAAATGTTTTCATTCAAACATACCAATGTATATAGCGGTTAATATAAAAACGATCATTTCTACAGATTTATGGAAATTTTTGCATCTATCTCCAACACATTCAAATGTATGGGATCAAATATTTCAATGTACCAGGCCTTTTCATTATAGATGCTAGAGATAAATATTACATTCGAATGTACATGATTTTGAATCCCGTTTACATATAAAAATTCAAAAGTTTTTCATAAAAAAACTATATATGCCCAAAATACAACTTCAACCCCAGCCAAGGGCTCTACCCCTTGGACTTAGTCAGGGCTGCCGCCCCCGAAATCCCCTTATGGAATTTATAATACTCCCTCCGTCCTATATCTTTCTTCCCGGTTCGCAAAACGAAGAAAAATCCCAAGTTTTTTCAATCTATTTTATTTAAATATTGGTATAGAAATAAAAAATAAAACATACATATTTAAAAACTACATCAAAAGTTCAACAAAACAAGTGGTGACAAGAATATTTTATTTTATCATATAAGCCATGAAAAAACACAAATAAATATAAATTCCCGTGAAGTTGGAATAGTGCTCTGGGAAGAAAGGTTTAGGACGGAGGGAGTATCATTTAATGAGTGTCTACTCCATACTTTTGAACTTCTTAGCAACGCCTATTCAAATTTTTATTCATTCTAAGTTAATCAAATTATATAAAATAGTCGATGACATTATCACCAACAATGTTTTCCATCAAAAGTACATTACAATAAAACACTTCCAAGTTTGAGACCAACTCAACTAAACCAAACATAAAAACACACATCATTTTAATTAATCTTATCATTTTCAATAATTTTTTTAAAGTGTAAATTAATTTTAAAAATGTTAAAATTAACAAAATTATTAACAAATATAATCAAAATATTAAAACTGAATGTTAAAGTGACCGTCTCGTGGAGTCTGAGAAACCCTAGAGATGGAGTTCATCCCTTTTAAGTGAAATTTGTAGTAAATATTACTGAAATATATATCATTTTCCAATATAATATTTAAACATTTTTATTCCCAAAATTGTAATTGAATAATGTCTAGTATCGAGAATAATGTCTAGTGATGGTGGACATTTAGTTTGAACAATGTAAAGTGACAGTGACATTTACTTGAACAAATAACCAGTGCGCAATGACTAGTTGTTCCTCCGTACACATCTCCCCACTTTTTATTTTGCTATGTACTACCACTAGTCATAGAACGAGTTATCGGGCCACTTGGACCCCGCCAGGAGCTGCCGCACTTTAGACCCCGTTACTGGGTGCTACCGCCCCCGAACTCCCACTGTGGAATTTCTAATATCGTTGAACGAGTGTGCACTCCGCACCTCCTAACTCGTTAACAACATCTATTAAAATTCCTATCCGATCTTAAGTTAATCCAATTACACAAAATAGCCAATGCTACTAAAATCACCAATAGATAGTGGGTGGGGGATAACGGGAAGGGGGTTGGGGTGGGGGTGAACATGCGGGGTGGGTGTGGAATGGGGGTAGCAGGGTAGGAGAGGGCAAAGGCGCAAGGGGTGATGTAGTGGGGGGTGAGGGGGTGTTAGGGAAGAAGGGAGAGGTGGTATGGGTGGCTGGTGCAAGGGGTTGGTGCAGGGTAGGAGGGATGAGGCATGGAGTGGCAGAGCCGTAGTGGTGGATGGAGGAAAGGATAGGGAGTGAGTAAGATTTTCTTCAAAAATAAACAGAAAATATTTTCTCCTTGATGGGGACAAATATTTTTTATTGAAAAATATTTATTTACCACTTATGTTACCAAACGTGAAATAGTAAATCTAAAATTTTTAAGGAAAATACTCTTGCCCTAACTAAACACACCTAAGTGATTGAGTATCCTGAGAACGAAGAGGGTTGGAAGATCCAAATCATTATAGGTGTCCTAAATGAGCAATGTCATCGTAAGACCAGTGTCAACTTTACGAAATTATTGTTGAAAAGCTCAAAATTTTTTACCTTATGAAGTTGAGATAAACACTTAAGAATTAAGCTACTAGGGAGAGTACAAGAGTATAAATCTCTAATATGCAAAGAGGGGGGGATTAAGAAGGCTAAGAAAGGTAGAAACAACCATCCCTATGAGTGGTTCATCTGTTGACACTTAAAAGTGAGTGTCAACGAAACCACACCAATAAAGTAATAATAGAATTACAAGAATATGTTTAAAAGATTGACTAAATGCTTTCTAAGTCCATACCTCTATTATATTACTCAACAATGAATAGTGGAGATTAATTTCATCTCCGCTTGGACGTAACTACGTAAGGCAAATCCTCAAGGTATGCCACAGTTAGCATATTTACGACCTCATCATCTGTTGAAGGAGGATTTAATTTTTTATTTGAGAGAGATGAAGAAAAATTAAGAAAGCTAAGTAGGTAAGTTGACAGAGATGAAATTGTATGGATTGAAGTAGAAGATGTGTCGAATTTATAGGGTTAAAAGAAAAAAATGAAAAAAAAATTAAATCCCGGCGTGACAGACCGCTTGCAGTGGGTGGCCGCCGCGAATCCAACACGGCTTTGCATCGTGGTTGGGGTGAGGGGCGCACATGGGCGGATCTAAGTGTAAGCTAATGGGGGCAATTGCCCCCAATGAATTTCAAAATTTGCTATAGTAATACCCTAATTTTTCTTTAAAAAAAGTTATGCCCCCATTGAAAAAAATAAAATGCCCATAATAAAAATAAATTTTAAGTAAAAAATTAAATATCTACTATTAAAAATAAAATATTTAAAATTTAATTGAGCCAAAATTAAAAATTATTTAGAGCAAATAAAATTATAGGAAATATTTTTTAGATTTTTCATTAATTATCTGAATGTGTTAATGAGTAAAAATAATCTTTTTTTATAGTTCACATTGCTATTTTAAAGAAAAAATAGAAGCGCTTCCCCCGAACCCCCGTAGTAGTCTCGCCCCCCGTTCTTGTGATTCCTGGATCCGCCACTGGGGGCGCGGCGAAAGAGTTGCAGCGGCGGACGAGCCGCGATTCTTTCTTGACAATTGTGTGGAAAGGCGGAAGTTGCTTCGCTGTAAATGTCCTAAGTGTATGTGTTTGTGTGGTGTACCATTACCCTTTTTTTCAAATGTTAAAAGCAATTTTTAAAATTTTCCCAATACAAAAAGAAAAAAAGTATTAATTATAAAAAAGAAGAACTTTATGCATTTAAAGATGAAGGGAAAAGAGACAAGTCTTCCTCACTCTCTCCTACACTAGACAACAACACATCGCTGTCTTGTCTTTCTTCTCTTCCTACTTCTGCTGCTCCTCTCCTCTCCTCTCATATATAACCCGAAAAGACACAAAAACAAGCCTCGAAACAGGTAGCGCTCAGCCTCCCCTTTCCAGTTTCACGTTACCCAACCCGACTATTTCCGGGTCGGAATAAAATGTACTCCCTCCGGGGTCTGGGTCTCGACGGCGGCGACTTTACCCACCACCACCACCACCACCACCACCACCACAACCACCACCAGGCCGTCATGTCCTTGGACGGAACCAACCTTCCCGGAGATGCCTGTCTTGTTCTCACCGCCGACCCCAAGCCCCGCCTCCGCTGGACTGCCGAGCTGCACGACCGCTTCGTCGACGCCGTCACACAGCTCGGCGGACCCGACAGTTAGTTCTCGCTCTTTGATTAATTTCTGCTTTTTTCCTTTTTAGATAATACCAAAAAAAGATTTCCTTTTTGTTGGGATTTATCTTCTTTCTTCTCCTCATGAAAGCTGGGATCTTGGATTCTGCTGCTGTAAAATCCCTTTGCTTTTCTTGATTTCTTTTGTCTTTTCGCGTCTGGACAGAAAATTAAAGATTTTATCATTACCCCGAATGAATTCTTTTTAATAAAAAGAATTTGGTTTCACTTTTAGTAAAATTTAATAATGTTGCTTCTTATGATTAGGCAAAGACAACCTTTGAATCGCAATAAATGAAGGGGTCTTTTTCAATCTCCAGGCAAACATGATGTGCCCTCTCCCTCTATTAATTAATGTTATTATTGGGGGCTGAGTTGAAAGTGATATGCTGCCAGTCAATTATTTGAACTGTTTTTTTAGTGAGTTGTGCAAGAAAATGAAAAATTTTGTCCATTGAAAAAGATCCATTTTCCCATCTCTTCCTTCTGTAACTGGTAATGGTTTACCAAGTAGATCTCAGTCCATTTAATCCACCAAATAATGATTCATGTAAAGTATAAAATCAGCCCAGAACTTCTCCTTGAAGTAGGAATAAGGTCTGCAATTATTTTCTCCCCGGATTTCGTTGTATGTTTGGGTTTTCTTGGCTTGCTTCATGAAGGGATATGATGAACTTGGGTCTTTTTGTCTTGAGATTACCTTTTTATGCTGTTTATGAAGGTCATATGAACTTTCAATCCTTGGGTACTGTTTGCTCTTCCCCAATTCAGCATCATAACATTGTTCAAAAGGTTTCATATAGTTGTGGATTGTAATCTTAATTTCTATATACATATCTAGGTGTTCAATGTATTGTGTTACTAGGGGTAGTTATAATGGATTACGCTGGCGCCAAAATTGGCTTCATATGTTGAAACCTAAAGATTAAAGACCTATTAGTGTTAGTATTTGTGTGTTCAAGATTTTGCTAACTTTTACAAATTTGTTGTTTCATTTGTTTCTCTCTGGCAATTTGGGTGCGTTTTGAGTTTCGGTGAAGTTCATTGATCTTGCAGAACATAATCATGTAATGCTTGGAGTGTCACTCTCTGCAATTTTCAAACATGAAATTAGAGTTGTGGATTAACGTACTAAATTAACCTAACAAAAACAAAACAGACTTAATGTTTAAGCCATGGCGCTCTTATAACAGCCGCATTAAGTTAAACGGTTGCTGTCATACTATGCTATTGTCATGCTTACTATTCTCGTACCGTTTTCTCCCTGAAATTTATTGGCCCAAGAGACTAATTCCAATGATTTTTGTCACTTAAACTTTGCAGAAGCAACGCCAAAGTCAATAATGAGGACAATGGGGGTGAAAGGCCTGACCCTATATCATCTGAAGTCACACCTTCAGGTTTGCCTTACTTTCTCCAACACTTTTGGTCTACGGGACATATTAGACATCTTGTTCCACCAATTTAGTCTTGGAAATTCTAACATTTCATTTCTTTTTATCAGAAATACCGTTTGGGGAAGCAATCCGCGAAGGAGGCAGCTGAAAACTCTAAAGATGGTATTGATCTTTAGAAAAGTTTCCACCTTTTGCCCCTCACTTTCACTTTTGGTGCACACCTATGAGTCTCTTGCCACTTTGGTCATTCGGATCACTTACCCGTCCAGTTTTTGGTTGATTTTCGCCGGATAAGTGATCAGAAAAGAGAAAAAATGACAAAAGAACCATTTTTTGAGCCAAAATTTGGAAGAAAAGATAAACAGAGACCATAAATGGAAATGACCAAATAGTCATGGCACCAAAAATAGATACTTTTCTTGATCTTCATTCTTCAATTTGAATTCCATCAAACTAGAAAAGGACAACGGCTTTCATTCTCATTGATTTTTAATACATACATTTTCTGTTATTGCAGCAGCATGTGCATCCGAGAGTCAAGAAACCAGTTCCCCTACGTCGGGCTCATCTAGAATGGTTTCCCAAGAACCAAACGAGTAAACAAATATTTTCTACTAAAAAAATAAAAAAAAAGATATTCATATGTTTTTAGAAGTAGAAAACTATAGACTTAATAATATCATAACAAATCTTTTTTTTAAACAGTGGGTACCAAGTTACTGAGGCATTGCGAGCACAGATGGAAGTTCAGCGAAAGTTGCACGAGCAGTTAGAGGTTTGTTGTTAGTTTTTACCTCCATCCATTCATATGTCTTGCTAGCATTACACATATTTGTGTTTGTATTGGCTTTTTACACTTAGAACTTGCTTGGTAGGGATAAATTTTGGCTGAAATGTAAGATAATGTTAAGGATATAATCCCACATCGACTACTCCCTCCATTCCATATTAACGGATCATTATGACTTTTCAGATACATTGAAAAATAAATGAATGTAGACATACTGTATGTCTACATTCATTCATTTTCCAATGTATGGATAAAGTTACTCTTCTTACTGTCAATTGGTTTTAGGTTGGATTTTCATAATTTTATAAATAATAATAGGTTCAACGTCGTCTCCAGCTTCGCATAGAGGCACAAAGCAAGTACTTGCAATCAATTCTTGAGAAAGCTTGCAAAACACTGAGCACCCAAGCTGTTGTTGCCTCAGATGGATTAGAATCAGCCCGCGAAGAGCTGTCCGAACTGTCCATAAAGGTATCCGATGATTCTTCTTACCCAATCTTTCGGGTCCCATTGTTACCGGACATGACCGCCTCACTGGCGGCGATGAAGAAGAGACCGAGGGGTGTGGGGGCCACGGTGGCGGTGCCTTTGGATGGCAATGTGGTGAAGCAGGGGGAGTGGGGGGTGTCGAACGCCGGGTAAACTGATTGTTAGGGCTGTGTTTGGTTGGTTTTAGTGAAGACCAAAAATGTACTCTCATTAGTTGTCATTTTAGCTTTAACCTGTTCTTCCTTGCCTGCCAATGTCTGTGGAATCCCAAACACAATCTGAAATGTTGCAAGCTGCAGAATCATCATTTGTATATTCTCTTTATGTTTGATGTTCAATTGCCTTTGAATGGAAAACTCGCAATAGACAATGGAATTTGGCTGGATTTATTTTTAATTCAATCTATTTAAACAGTTACACATAATTTTAAAATAACATTTATATTTTGGGCAAGGATCTTTGACCTTGGGTGTCCGGGTCATATTATAACCGGGGCACCTACGGTGCTTCATTGGTAAAATTGATGGTTACTCCTCCGAATCCCCCTACCTCCCCACACCTCATCCCAGTGATCTCCTAGATCGCCGGTTTGGCGGGGGGTGAGGAAGGAAGATGAGGGTCTAGAGTGGGCGCATGGGAGGCAAGGGGTTAGAAATATCAATTTTATTATCTTAAAAAGTTATAGCAAAAAACTGTACAAGACAAGATTGACAAAACTATACGGAGTATTATTTTAAAAAAGAAGAAAGGGTTTCGATCACTTGTAAATAGTACATTGAGACAATTTTTATGAGTGGGATAAATTTATTTCATTTTATTTATGCTTAATTGCATATTACCCATCCTTTAAATTATACTCCATATTCTATTTTTGTTTTTTATGACAACGAGTTTATTGCACTAACTCTCCTTGTGCTATGGTAAATGAGCACCGTTACTGCCCATTGTTTCACAACTTACGTCGTTGTCCTTCATGGTTCTGATATTGTTACGTCAAGTCGCCAATACTCATTTGGACAAAAAATATCCTTCAAATATTAGGTGAATAATTCTGTTCCCTAAAGTTTTAGAAATGGGCGCCAATGCTCTATCTCCTTTTTCTTTACTTTTTTTCTTTTCTTTTTTCATAAAAATAAGAAAAATGTTTGTGTGTGAAATAATGAAAATTTGTTTTTTCAACCCTACATTTTTAAAAAATTTATAAAAAATGAAAAATGTTTGTATTTAAGATAAAAAGTGAAATAAAAAATTTAACAAATACTTCATTTGTCAAATCAAATATATCCGTTTTTTGTCTAAAAAAGTCTTTTTATCTTTTTAAATATGTCGGGACCAAAAGAATATTGGGTAACGTCCTTTTAATATATAGTTAATTATATATTAATAATATTTTTTGACCAATGCGCCAAAGATTTCCTTCATGGGTGACTTAATTTACCCTATTCTATAAAAGTATTTTTCATATACTTTTGGTTTTCTTTATTTTCTTTTCTATTATTTTTTATTTTATTTTAATTTTGATTAAAATAATAGTATAAAATTAATGAATATAAAATGAGAAATGAGCTTTAGAGAAAAAAAGAGAGAATATTTTATTGATTGTCCTTTATGAAAATGAACCAATAAAGACCTCTTTTGGAAAAAATGAAAAATATATAATTTGAAACAAATGGAGTGTACGTTAATTCTTTTTATTTAATTAATTTTTATTGCAAATACAAAAAAAAATTGATTAAGAAAATATTATTAAAAATACTTTTTAAAAAGAAATTAAAAAAACATTTATGAAAAAGTAGTAGTAGAAAAAAACATTAAAAAGAGGAAGCATTTGTGCCAATTTTCAAAACCATAGGGGGCAGTGAAATTATTCACATAATATTTGAAAGATATTTTTGTTGGAATGCATGAGTTCAACCCTTTCTGTGTTGTTAAGTGTTGACTCACAGGTTTTGATAATTGACAAACACAATTTATTCAAGTCAAGATCAAAGTGCTACAACGACAAACACGAAGACTTGAAGTGCCATTCCTTGAAGTATTCAAGAAGGTGCACAAGATTTTTTGGAGTTCGAGACGCGTTCGGAGCGCCTAACGGAGGACTCGGAGGAGTAGAAGATTTCTGAAGACTTTTTATTTATTTGAGTCGTAGGAACATTTGTAAGGATGACAAAAATATCTTCTCTCCAAAATTATTTTTATGAGAGTTAAAATAAAAATTATATTTATTTTTGGAGTCAGTTGAAAAATCTTTTTAATTGTTCAAAATAGTTTTATTGAGTCAGTCACAAAAGGTGTGCCAAACATTTATCAAATATTTATTTTGATATTATAAAATAATTTTGGTAAGCAAAAATATTTTATTCAAATATTTTTTGTGTACATCGTTTGACACACAAAATAATTTTTGGACTCACTTTTACTCCCTTATTCAAATTCATTGAATAAGAGAGGAGGAGCTTTCTCTGATTCCCGTTGTCTCAAACAACGAGTGTTACGCCAATTCTGTTCTCAATAGCAACTGGCTTGGGCCCCTTGTGTTTGCGCATCATTTCAAAACTAATCGATTAATATTCTTGCCTTAATCGATTTACCCAGTTTTTGTTTTGATTAATCGATTAAACTCTTTTGATTAATCGATTAATTGAGTTTTACTTTGTGTTGTGCTACTTTGATCTAATCGATTATTTTTCTCCTGTTAATCGATTAACTTACTCAGAGCACTCTAATCGATTACTTGCTCTGGCCTTAATCGATTATCATTTTGCGCAGACTGCATTAATCGCTGAGGATGATGCATTAATCGATTACTGACACTGCATTAATCGATTATTATGCTGCATCTTTTCTGCACAGCTTCTTTTCTTGGACCAACGGATATATTTCTTCAACTCCTATTTAAACACTCTTCCTTGGTCATTTTTCTTAAGAACAAGCACTCCTAAACTCTCATATCTTGAGGTTATAATCCTCCATTCATTTCTTCCTCAAATTGATATATTTTGAGAGAAAACTAAGTGTTTTCAAGAGAGTGTTCTTGTCATCCATAGAGCTTAATCTTTTCTCATTTCTACTCTTGTGAGAGTTTTTGTTATGAGGCTGAAGAAGATTGTTCTTCTTATTGTATAAGACTTATGTGACTTAAGTTTTGGGTGTGAAGTCTTGTAGAGGGCATATCTACGAGCGGTTGTGTCGAGGCTTGTGGGATTCAAGTTCTCGGTTTGTAAACAGTTTGTTAAGCACCCATAAGCTTAACGGAAGTAGTGGTAGCTTCGAGAGAGTCTCTCGGGGAACTGGACTAGCCACGAGGTGGTGAACCAGTATACATCAGTGTGTTCTTTGTCTTTTCTCTTTTATTTCCGCTGCACTTACGTTTACTAGTATCACTCCCGTGCGTTGCACGGCTAATATTTTTAATATTAAATTATTTAATCACTTTAGGAAAATGCTAGAGTCACAAACAAATAGTTCACAAACTTCACAAACTTTCCTTTTGTGGATTTTAAATTAAAATACTTTTATTATTTGGGAGCATCTTATTTCTAGGAAAATGTTAAAAAGGCAAGTTTGTGAATTTTGTGAGTTGTTTGTTTGTGACTCTAGCATTACTCATCACTTTATTATTTAAAAAGTAAAATTAACAACAAATAGGTTATTAAATCAAAATATAAAATTTAAAGAAATTTGACGTTTGATTTTTTGTGAACTACATTGTTATCGCTATTAAAAAACCCGACATTAGCACTACAGTTAATAGGTACACAATAAAATTTATGTAGTACTTAGTACGTAATGTAGTAAAAATATGCATAAATTACTTGCCCAAATACAAATATATAGTAATTAAAAAATATAAACTTAAAACTAAGAACTTTGCATATTACCAATTTGAACAATTACATTGGGTTAGAATTTACAAACAAATACATTAAATAAGAAATGCAGTATATAAATTTTATTGATTGCATTTGAAAATTGTAGCCATTTAAAATTTGGATCATTTTTATGATTTACAAATAATCTTTAAAGTTGAATCACATATTATATTATTTCAATCTAAATAATTGTGACAATTCTACATATGAAATGAATTTTAAAACTTTAGTACTAAAATTATTTTTAAACTTGGGTAGAAACTAAAAATTAATAGATGATAGAAATACACAGGTGGAGCAAATAAACATACTGGTCACAAACATTACAAACTTACTATTTGTGAACTTCAATGAAAAAAATTAAATGGTCTAAAATGATTTTAAATTGAAATTTTAAACCACAAATAGTAAGTTTGTGAAGTTTGTGAATATTTTGTTTGTGAACCTAGCATTACTCATTTATACATGCTAGAAGGGATTTGAAAAGGAAATAGACGTGCAAAAATTTTCATTATAAATAATGACATTATGTATGGTAATTAATAATAAATGTACAATAATATTTACGTTCCTAACAGCTTTTGGTTACCTTTTATGTTTTTTACACTAACTATTATAATTCTTCATGTAACATTTATTTATTTACTATTTTATTATAATTCTTCATTTAACATTTATTTATTTACTATTTTATTTGAGTAATGCTAGAGTCACAAAAGACAAATTTGGGAAGTTTATGGGTTATTTATTTGTGACTCTAATATTTTTTTATTTTTATTTAGAACACTCCATTTATTTAGAACATTTATTTACTTACCATTACCGTAATCCTCCATGTACCATGTTGTATCAAAACTTACCATTTTATTTAGAACTCTCCATTTATTTAGAATATTTATCTACTTACCATTACCGTATTCATCCCCATTTTATTTAGAACACTCCATTTAATTAGAATACTTATTTATTAACCATTATTGTATTCCTCCAAGTACCGTGCAGCAAAATTAACATTTAATTTCGGACTATTATTATTATTATTAATGGTACCATTTAATAAGGCCACATGTTATATGGTTATTAATGATCCTGACATTTTTAGTCATTAGTTACATTACCATTCACGTAGTACATTTTACACGGTCACAATTTTACATGTTTCCATTTATTTTTATTTATTCTTACATTTATAGTATACTCTATTCATTAACGTAATTTATGTTACAAATTATACTCATGATAAACTATAATGGGAACATAAATAATTGCACATGGTCAAAGTCCCAAGCTTAAAAGCAGGGGAATTCTGCCTCAAGCTTTTCCCGCCCAAAGCACATTCATTTAGCACCATTGATTTCATTAGATCTACGGTTGTCCTTCTTCTTCGTAAACTACCAATTTAATAAATTCTATTTAAGGTATCACAATTAACTCTCCCGTATTGGAATTAATGCGGCATACTAATTCATCATGAAATATTATGTGGTATTAAATCGTCCCATTTCTAAAATTAATAAACAAAATTGGTAAACTTTGACCTCAAATTAAATAAAAATAAATGGAAACATGATACAAAATTGATATTAGATATTGTTACAAAATTGGTCAAAATTGGTAAAATTTGACCTCAAATTAAATAAAAATGATATTAGATATTGATACAAAAAGAGTTTTATTAGATTTATTATATCAAATATTTTCAATATATATTTTATTTAAATAAAATACAATGTATAATTTATTTAATTATATGTCAAAGATTGAAAACAGTAGACCGAAAAAGTCAAAATTAGACTAATACTTAGAAACAAAGGTAGTATAAATATTTGCTCCACCTGTAGATTTCTATCATCTATTAATTTTTAGTTTCTACCCAAGTTTAAAAAATAATTTAAATGTTTCCTCACTTAATTTTTTTCCCCTTTTTTTAATTTCTTCATTTTATTTATTTAACTACAGGTTTTACATCTTTTTCTTTTCTTAAATCTTACCTTAAACATAGATCCCATATTATTATTACTTAAGAGCTGCTACTTTTCTTTCTTAGTTCTTTTCCTTTTAATAATCCACGGAGCATTTGTTGTTAATTGTGCCTTTTTTCAATATTAGCATAATTAGACAATTTGATATTTGGTAATGCATAAGAACCGTAGATCAAATAACATTTTTTTAAAATCAACATCTTTACTTTTTTATATCACTCAATTCTTTAAATGTGTTTCCTTTTATTCCCTTTTTTTAACATTACACACGCTTCATCTATTTTATTAATTTTTTCCTTTTTCTCAAACTCTTTATTAAATACACACGGATTTTACCAAAAGTAAAGCTTTCCTTTTTTTAAATAGAATACACAGGGAACCTTATGCATTTTCCTTTTTTTTTCTCATAAAACACACGGTCCATATTTAATAAATGTGTTTCCTTTTTTCTTTTTTTTGTTGTAGATGCACTTATGTTTCTCTACTGATTTTTATTCTTACCATTTTTATCCAGCGATTTTTATTACTATTCCAATGAAATATCCATAATAATAATCAACCATTGATCAAGATGTCAAAGCTAATCAACGGTTCACAATGACACGTTGTTTGGGCGGGAAAAGCTAGGCCTAAATTCCCTTGCTTTTAAGTATAGATAGATATTTTTAATCCTGCGAAAATCGGTAAACATTCTCAACAACTCTATTCATCCCCCCCTCTAGAGTTGCACGCCTTTTCTAACAATTTTAGTTTAGATGGGCATTGACGTAGCAATATCAGAACCATAAGAGGCAATGACGTAAGTCTTGAAATCATAAGAGCTGTAACGATGCACATTTATCAAACCACAGAGACTCATGGTGCAATAAACTCTTAGGACCACCTCCAAACTCCTTTATGGTAACATCAATGATAGTCACTTGAAATTAGTAAAAGAGCAATTGCTAAGGTTCCACGGAGTCTTGTTTAAAGTGCACTACTTACCTCGTATTTCAAAAAGCAATGACTAACTACCTATCAATTTCTCTACTTTTTTAATTGGGACACAAGAACTATAATAATGACAATAACAACCAAATGGAGTCATTATTGAAATAATTATCTCATAATGACAATGGTGGTTCTAAATAAGGAAAAAAATTAAAGTGGTTGTAAAAAGGCATTGGATTAAGTATATATGTAGGTGGATTGATAAGAAATTATTGCACAATATGACAATACTCCTTCAATCTCACACTAAAAGGTGCAGTTGGACTTTATTAAAGCAAAATTTAGAGTAGTATTAACTTTTTAATTTTACTGTGGTTAGAATGTGAAAGAGTGAGTATAAATGATAAAAAAAGTGAAGGCGGGTAGAAATGAAAGATTATGTAAAGGTGATTTAAAAAATTAAGAAATTATTGAAACGATAAGAATTTTTTTAAAAAATAAAGGTAGTAAGTACTTTGTAGTATTTTTAGTGGGTTGACTACATCATGTGTTATCGTGGTGTGAGGAGGGCACCGCCACCTCCTTCACGCCCCCATCCCATTAGAGCATTGGTAATACGTTTGAAGCCCCTGACTTCAAACCAGGGCTTCAAACTTTCTCTCTGTCACGTCAGCTTTAACTGACACCCAAAATTCACTGGAAATGGGTTTGAAGCCCCGGGGCTTCAAAACTGGGCTTCAAACCTTCATTTTTTATATTTTTAAATATACATCTTCTAAAATTAAATTAATAAAATGTACTTAATTTTTTATTTAATTAAATTGAAACACGAATAATAAAAAAACACATTAATTAAATAAAAAAAGTGACAATAATTTTAAAAAAAAGATACATTAATAAAAAAACTAAGGAAAATTATATTTCTCCTTGATCTCTCTCATTCTTTGCTCGTAGATAATTCGTCCAAACTCCGACAACGTCCCGGGGTCGGTTTGCATGACTTTCATCTCGGCCTCCTGCTCCTTTAGCTTCAACTCCTTCTCTTTAAGCTTCAACCTCTCCTGTTCTTGGAGATTGAACGCCCGAAGTTGTTCAACCATTGCCAGACCGATTTCGTCGCGGGGAGAAGCGGAAACAGAGGCGGACCCTCCCGAACCAGAGGCAATGGATTTTGCCTTCATTCTTCCGATCGGCCGTGGAATGGGGTCCTCGTCATCGGAAGCCGCAACGTTGAAGGAAGAGATTTGATCGGTAGAACCAATGGTCTCGTCGACCTCAACCTCGGCGTCGACGGTGGATCTTTTCCGGAACGATCCGCCGTCGGGATTGTTGAGTTGTTGCCACTTCGGGGAACGACTCAAAATCCTCCAAAGATCGATGGGCACCTTGCCTTGGTTCCCGTCGTCTTGATACCGGGTCGTGGCAAGCCGGAGAACATCGGCGTCGTTCGTGCCGCTCCTCCGGGACCGGGAGCATTCCTCGTANTTGATCGGTAGAACCAATGGTCTCGTCGACCTCAACCTCGGCGTCGACGGTGGATCTTTTCCGGAACGATCCGCCGTCGGGATTGTTGAGTTGTTGCCACTTCGGGGAACGACTCAAAATCCTCCAAAGATCGATGGGCACCTTGCCTTGGTTCCCGTCGTCTTGATACCGGGTCGTGGCAAGCCGGAGAACATCGGCGTCGTTCGTGCCGCTCCTCCGGGACCGGGAGCATTCCTCGTATACTCCCATAAACTTTTGGACTTTTTTGTTGATGTGGCCCCATTTGGAAGTGAGTTGGTCACGGGTTCGGTAGGAGCCGTCCTTCTTCATCGCCGTGAAGAACTTCTCCTCGATACGATCCCACATCGCATTGATCGTTTGCTCCTTACCTTTAAAAATGTGTTACACAATTTTTTTAGACACCATTAAATATAATATATATAAATAAAAACATAAATATATTGGAAAAAAATTTTTTTTGCCAACGATAGGATGCTCGGAGACGTCAACCCAAGCCGACGCCAGTATGCACTCCTCCTCCGGCGTCCACTTTTGGATTGACCGTGCCGCCTCGGTCAACGTGGTTTTGGCTTTGTGACTCCTCCGGCGTGTACTTTTTTTCGATCCGGACGGTTCCGGTTGAGTCTCCGGAACCGAATCTCGGTCAACGTACCCCGGTTGTTGCGTCTCGTACATCGGCGGTCGATCGCCCAACTATTGGTAATACCACATCGCGGCGTCGACGGGCGGGAGATCGTCGGGAAAGAAGCCGGAGCCGGAAGGATTCATGATGAATAAAAATAAAGTAATTTCGAATTTTAAAATGGGAAGAAGAAGAGATTGAGAAGAGAAAGTGTGAGAGATTGAGAGGGGGGAGTGTTTGAATTTATAGGGAAAAAAAATAATTTTTTTTAAATTTTGTAACGGCTATAAAGCCGTTGGGGAGGGGGAGGGAGTGGAATGACGCCGCGTCATTCCTTCGACGCAGTGCCCGCAACGGAGGGGGGCGGTGTTTAACGCCGCCGGGGCGTTAAACGCCCCATCACGCCAGGGGGCGTTACGGGTATTACCAGTGCTCTTACAGATGTTCCATGAATGAGGGTTGCCAATAAATTGTTACGGTCAAGCCGCATCACTTGGCGGTCAAGCCTCCTTTCAAGCCTTATAACACACATTCTATCCACAGTTATCCGCTTACACGAGCTTATCGAGCCCCCAATAAAACATAGTTTTATATACATCATCTCTTTCATAAAATTCCCGATATTTTTTATTTTTAGAGGTCTCAAAAACAAATAACACTTACTTTATTCCTTATATTTAAAATGAATATGTGGCTACCAATCATCCTCTCGTCTAAACAAATTCTAACCACATACTCCCTCCGTCCCAAAAAGTCTTTCTTGTTTACTATTATGGCTTTTCGATAACTCTTATTTGTTTGCGTGTTCAATTTTATAGATCATTTGATTACATAAAATATTCTTGTCACCTCTTATTTTGTAGAGTTTTAGATGTAGTTTTTAAATATAATTTTTGTGTGTTATTTCTTTACCAATTTGCAAATAAAATGATTTTAAAAACTACAGGATTTTGCACGTTAATCAAAATAAAAAATTCTTTTTGGGACAGAGAGTACTAGTTACTTAATTTTCAACAATTTTCTTAAACTTAATCAATTAAAGGTATAAAAAAATTTATGAATCCGAGGGAGCACCAAATATACCAAATATGAAAGTGTGCCTTATGATTTGAGATGCCCGATTTAGGGTATGTTTTTTAGGATTTGAACTCTTAACTTTAAGTTTCTTCTAGTTCCTTCCAGTTTCTTCTAGTTTTTTCGAGTTTCTTCCAGTTCCTTCCAGTTTCTTCCAGTTCTTTCAGTTTCTTCCAGTTTCTTCCAACTTTTCTCATTTTCTTCAAATTCCTTCTACTCCTCAACCAATTACTCTAAAAATGATATATTTCAATGTGATTATTATTATTATTATTATTATTATTATTATTATTATTATTATTATTATTATTATTATTATTATTATTATTATTATTACAAATGTTATATACTGTTATATTTATGACTATAGTTTATAAATTATTTTTTTCATCTCACTATTTTTACGATTCACACTTATTATTTTTTTTCTTTAACTTTTTAATATGAATAAGACATAAGACATTTTTTGTATATTAGTCCACATGATAAAACAGGAAAACATCAATATGTTAAATTATACTAAAAAATTATGGATAAGATAGTTACATTGAATGTTTTATTAATATAACTTTTTATAAGACATCTCAGTTTTTCCTTTATTACTTAAAAATTGCTCATTTTTCTAATTTTTATAAAAAAATTGTAAGTCAAAAGAGCTTAGAGAAAAAGACTAAAATATGATGAAAACATAAAAAAATGTAAACAAAAAAGTTTTATGTCTTTATTCCAAAAATAGGAATTCAATGAAAATAAAATGTCAATCATGAAAGAAACAATATGTTTGATTATGTGACATGTTTGATATTTAGAACAAAATCTTTTAATATATAAATTATAATTACAAGTATATTATTTATAATAAATACTGCATAAATAAATTGAGGTGCAATATAACTACACAGTCTTTTTAAAATTTAATATTTTTATATTTATGCTAACTTTATATTATAATTATTTTTTGTAAAAGTAGTTTTTTGTATTTAAAAAATAACAATACTTTTTTTATATGTTAAGACATTCATTAAAATAACGTGATGATGATGATGATGATTATGATGATGATGATGATTGTGATGATGATGATGATAATAATAATAATAGTAATAATAATAATAGTAATAATAATAATAATAATAATAATAATTAATAACAACAAGAATTTAAAATAAATTTTTTTAAAGCTTTTTTTAGGTTTCCCAGTTTTTTCCAGTTTCTTCCAGTTTTTTCCAATTCCTTCCAGTTTTTTCCAGTTTCTTACAGTTTTTTCCAGTTCCTTCCCATTTTTTCCAGTTCTTCCAGTTTCTTCCAGTTTCTTCCAGTTTTTTTTCAGTTTCTTCCAGTTCCTTCTAGTTTTTTCCAGTTTCTTCCAACATCCAGCTCTTTTTTACAGTCCTAAAGAACAGGCTCTTAATGTGTCTTTTGGGTATCCTCTTAAAAAATTGCTTTTTTTTGTTCATTCCAAAGAGAACTTTACTTCCCTAGCTATTATACTCCACCTGTCCTAAAAAGATGGCTATAATTTGATTTTTTTGTTCAAATTTTGTAACAATGTTGCCACAAATTTAATACTCCCTCCGTCCCGCAAATAAGTTCTCATTTCTTTTTTCATCTGTCCCAAAAAATGCTTTCTTTTTCCTATTAAAAAGTCACTTTTACCACTATTAATTTTTAACCTACCTATCACATCACACTTTTTCTCTATTAATCTATCCATCTCATCCTACTTTATTAATCACATCAAAGGACATTTTTGGAAAATTAACACCAAAATATACTCCTCTTAAATCCTCAAAAAGTCAAAACGGAAATTTTTAAGGGACGGAGGGAGTACAATTTTAAATAACTAAATATTTAAAAATTTTGATATATATCAAAAATATATTTTAAAATAACCTAATTTTATAAAATTTAGATTATAACTATTTTTTTAATTTATGGTTAAATTATTGCACTATTTGGATAAAAAAAATTAACTGTGATAACATTTTGAGATGGAATATGTTTTTAAGAACAAATATTCTAGTCCAAGCAATCTTGGTATCTTATGGGCCGGGATTGGATAAAACTGGCAGTCAGCGTTAAGTAATTGGGCTGGAAACAAAGAAGTATCCAATAAAATCAATTAAATATAGTTTGGTCCAGTACTAATTTTTTATCTGGGCCAAAGCTTACTCACGCATAATGTTAGATGGTTGATATTTTTTAGCAGGGTCATGCTATACTTATACCACAAATTGTACCCCATTTGTACACAACAGTTATACACAAATATTTTGATGGTTTATACCGACATAAGTGTTGGTGCGTTAACAAAAATTTACACAGACACAAAGTGTTGGTGCATTAACAAAAATTAGTTTTACACCAACACAAATTGTCGGTGCAAACCTGCAGGTTACAAAGTGGGGTATAAATAGCTTTATCCTTTTTGGCAAAAAAAGAAAAAAAAAATGAAATATGTAGTACTCCGTATAAATGAAAAATACGATGTACTTTTTTTTCTTTTGAAAATGTGAACATACTCTTTACTTACGTATAATCATACTCCCTCCGTGCCTAAGTGTTTGTCCACTTTCATTTTTGCACACCATTCAATACATTTTTTTAATCCATTTTATCTTGTAATTTGTACATTAAGAAATTATAAAAATTATATATTAATAATCTATATGTTAAGACGAATCAAACAAGATCACACATGACTATTTTTAGGCTTACACATTGAGAGAATTTGATGAGTCAAAGTGCTTAGATGAACAGTTCCAAAAGTCAAAAGTAGACAAACACTCAGGGACGGACCAAGTAATTTTTTATTCTTCAAATATTAATTAATTAATATTACTTTCATCTCATAAACGATTTTTTCTCTTTGACTTCACTTAAGAAACATATTTAAAAATATTGGATAGTAAAAAATGAGTGCCTATAATTTGTTTAGATTAGATAAATATATTTAAAAAATTACTTGAATAACATTAAAAAATAAAGGCTATATCAAAATAAGAGTGCTAGAATGTGAAACGCCTGCAATTGAGTATTTATTTTTTATTTTTTGACATTATATGTTGTGACATTATTCTACATGATAAGTCATATTTTGATATAAAATTGAAATATTTCATTTTAGTATAAGAAACATATTTTAGTCTTAATTTGATTTTTCTTGTCAAATCCAACATAATGGCATTTTTGTATGCCACTAGTGACATTAAATAATATACTACCTCGTCTCTAATATTTGTTTAATTTTGATTTTTCACACTTAATCTTTTTGAATATTTGACTTTGAATTAAATAGAAGTTATATGATATATTAATACGATAAACTAATATTTTGAGAATATCGTATAAAATAAATGTAATAAAATGGGAAATTATTTAATATATTAATACGATAAATGTAATAAAAATAGAAATATATGTAGAATAAAATAAGATTTTTCCCACTAAATCTTTATCAACCCTCAATTGGTCTCCATATATGCAGACACATATTTTGATGGAAGATTAACGATTGAAAATGGAACATTTCTGAAAAAAATTTGAGGCCCCAAAACAATGAACACATGAAGGCTTCATTCAGTAGGCAAGTTTTCCCCCCCAATTATCCAATTGTCTGTTGTTTTAATGACAGGGCAGCTGTCTCACTCTTTCTCTCTTTCTAATTAACCAGTGGATTTCGCTAGTGCACCCTCCACCTTTTTGGAGCCAATAGCTTGTTACTCCCTTCTACAAATAAACTTTTCGTTGCGCGTTATAATATTTGATTAAAATCATTTTCAAATCATTTTATATGAAAAATAGTGTAAAATTTAAAGATAAAAATCATATATTAAAAAATTATATCAAAAGATCTACAAAGTGAATAAAGTTTCATCCTATGAATAGTGAACGAGAAGTTTATTTGTGGACGGATGAAATATTAGACATGTTTGAAGTACGAGCCGGATTGAGTTTCGAAACAGGCTGAGATGCTATATTACGAAAATTTTATAAGTTTGAGTCCAGCTCAAATAGCACCTCTAACAATTGAAGCCCAAACCTTGCCAGCAGTATAGCATGGGCCTCGAACAAACCTGTTCTGTATGAGCAATAACTTCTGAATAATTAAAATAAATATTTTTTAAAATAAAATAATGCATTAGATATTTGAAATAATAATTACAATGAGTATATCAAATTGAGACTAATATTTAAAATATGTTTTGTTAGATAATGTTATTACTACATTCGGCCTAAAACTTTTTTCCTAGTTCAGTTTATGAGGTTTGATTGAACTCATTTTCAATTTAAATTATTTGATAGTAGGTGAAAAATTAAAAAATAAAATTTATATATTTAAAAACTATACCAAAAGTTTTACAAAATAAGAAGTGACACATGACTATATTATTTTTTACAAATAATTAACGAAAATATATAAAGAGAATGATTCAAGTTTGAATTGGTGAATAGAAATTGAATAAAAAGAACGAAGGGAGCATTATTTAACTTGTTTGAATATCACTATCAATGTGTGATATAGAGTGAGTAGTATGGAGAAATAAAGATGTATTCAATTTATTAAATACATTTATAATTCATTTTTTCTCTATAGAAGTATATATGTGTATTTATAATAATTTGAATTATTAATATTATTATTGATGCTATTGTCATTATTATTTTATTATAATTATGGAAATAATAAATGTTACGAGTAATATTAATTCCGCTCGAGCTAACACATGGACTTGAGTCTAAAACCCGAGCTCGATGCTAAAGTGCACGGGCCACCGATATTGAGTATGGTATGATATCATTTCATTTCAAAATGATAGGGTAGTGGATGGTATTGGGACGCATCTCGTACCTATACCGAACCACTTAAATAATTAAGTACGTTTTGTGATAAATTCTAGTAGTACCACGGGCTCTTATGAACTTGCCCAGTGCAAATATGGATGTCCTTTTATCCAAAAATATACCCTAGACCCATGTATTAATAGACAAAAATACGAATGAGCATA
The DNA here is from genome assembly GCA_900332095.2 of Cuscuta campestris. NCBI lineage: Eukaryota > Viridiplantae > Streptophyta > Magnoliopsida > Solanales > Convolvulaceae > Cuscuta > Cuscuta campestris. The sequence goes on along the minus strand of OOIL02000450.1, from coordinate 2,657,021 downwards.
TTTTATGAAACAACACATCTTTTTTGTCAAACATTCAAATGTTGGTTGCACTTCACACACACTTTCGCAATTTTCCCACATGAAACATTGCATCCAATCGTCAAACATTTAAATGTTAGAAACCAACATTTCAATGTTTGCAATTTTTTTTGCAAGGCGTGCACTAGAGTACCACCGAATATTCAAATGTTACATGATATTTTGCAAAGAGAGTTTTTAGAACTTACCTACATTCGAACGTTTAATTTACACATTTTGCCTCTTTGGATCCCGTCAGAGACTACCGTCTCTTGATCCCGCTGACAAGAGTTGTCGCTCTCAAACTCCAATTCAAAATTTGTAATATCATGGAACGAGCGTGCTCTGCGCACTTCAAAATTCATTAATAACATAGATTAGAATTATCGTCAAATCTAAGTACATCATAATAATCCAAAATAATCGATAATACTAAAATTACTAATACATACTCCATTATATTTAAAAATCTCAAAATTATATTTCACTTTTATTGATTTCATTTTCATAATTTTCTCAATATTTAGGGAGAATCTATACTATTTTTACACATTACCCAAATTAAATTCAATGAATGCCAAGAGCTTGCATCCTTCTAACATGTGACAAAGAAGAAGCATTTCTTTTTCTCCATTTTACCCCTGTCTCCTTCCTCAGCCCATTTTTAACAAACCACTCGTCATGTCCATCTAGAATCCTTACAATCTGCCTCATGCTGGGCCGCCGGGTCGGGTCGGATCGTGTACACGCAATTCCCAATCTCACCGCCCGAATAAACTCGCTTTTATTAATCTCTCCGCCGTCCAGCCGCCGGTCGGCGAGATCTTCATACGGCCTTTTGCTCTGCTCAAACTTATGTAGCTTGTGAACCAACAGCACCTCCGGCCGGCGAAAATCCACCGCCGGTTCCCCGGTTAGAATCTCCAAGAGAACTACCCCGTAGCTATACACATCCGCCGCCGCGGCCGTCGCCTCCCCGGAGTCCATGTGCTCCGGCGACATGTACCCGAAAATCCCGCGGACGGATTTGTTCTTGTCGACGACCACGTGGTGGTTTCCCTGCTCGTTCCTAGCCAAGAACTCGGCCAGAGCGAATGAACCGAGCCGCGGGTTCATGCCGGAGTCAAGAATTACGGCGGAGGATGTGATGCACCGGTGGATCACTTGCTCCTCCCATTCTTCGTGGAGGTAGTGAATCGCAGAAGCGAGGGATTTGATTATGTTGTACCGGTGGTGCCACCTGAGTCCGCCGTGCCGGAAAAGTAGGTGGCTGAGGAGACGGGCGGGGGAGTACTCGTAGACAACAAGCATCTCCCCGTGCTCTGTACACCAGCCTCGGAGCTGTACGAGGTTTCTATGTCGGAGTCTTCCCATGTTCCGTAGCTCGTCGCTGAACCTCGTCCTCAGGGCCGGGCACGTCTTCATCCCCAACCTCTTCACCAGAATTTCCCCGCCTCCGGCCAAGAATCCTCTGTACGCCGTCCCAAAATCCACCTCTGCAACTCTCCTCCGCTCGGAGAAGCGGTCCGTCGCTTCCATGATCTCCTTGAATGCGAACTCTCTCGGCGTTTCCACCGCCGGAAACCCACTCCCCCAATCACGATTGGCGCTATTGTAATTTGTGATGCTCTTCCCGGAAATCCCGGATTCTGCGGACAAATACCCTGTTTCTGCGGAAGCAGAGAAGAAGGTTTCCGGTGATGACCGAGATGAAGATGAAGATGAAGACGAGAATGAAATATAGAGAGGATGAGATTTGAACGAAGGAGGGTTTGGTAATTTCCCAACAATTTCTCCATTGAGAGCTTCCAAAACCCATTTCATATTGGGTCTTGAGTGAGGTTCTTGAAGAGTACATAAAAGCCCAATTTGAATCAATCTCTCCATTTCCACCAGCCGGAACGAGCCGTCCGCGAGCCTGACGTCTCCGGCGAGCAAAACCGCGCCGTCGTCGGAGAGCCGGCGGACCCAATCAAGGAGCACGATTTGGTCGTCCGGGCAGGCCAGATCCACCGCACGCCGCCCCGACGCCACCTCGAGGGACACGATCCCGAAGCTGAAAACGTCGGATTTTGCGGTGGCCACACTTCCTCGCCTTTGGAAGCTCTACGGCGGCAAGTAACCGATGGTTCCTCCGATCTTTGTGGTCTCTGCTAGCCGGAACTGTTGGTTCTTCGTGGAGGGTGTTCTTGATTGAGGCTCGCCGGTACGGCGGCGGTGTTCTTGCCACCGGGCGAGGCCGAAATCGCCCAGACGGGCGTTGAAGCCGGAATCGAGCATTACATTGCTAGTTTTCACGTCTCTGTGGATTATCTGAGTCTCTAATTGCTCGTGCAAGTAGAATAATGCGGCGGCTAATCCCTTTATGATCTTCTTTCTCTTCTCCCAGTCTAAGAAATGCTCTGTTTTCTTGAAGAGAACTCTGTCCAGGCTCCGGTTCGGCATGTATTCGTACACGAGCAAGAGGCGGTCGTCGTCGACGCACCATCCCCGGAGTTTGACGAGATTCCGGTGGCGGAGATGGGCCACCGCCGCGAGCTCCGCCGCAAACGTCTTCTCGAACTTCTCCCCTCTCTCCGCGAGGCAGCACTTTACGGCGACCTCTGTTCCGTCGCTGGGCAAAACCGCCCGGTAGACTTTCCCGAATCCGCCGCTCCCCAGCACTTGATCTCCGGCGAACCCTTTTGTCCCGACGAACAGCTCGGCATAGCTGAAGATCCTCGGGTTGTCGGCGCCGACTCTGTTCCCGGAGATTCCCACGCCGTCAGCATCGTGGAACTCCCCGGAAGACCGATTCTTCCCGACCAAGAATCTGTGCAGGGACTGTTTGATGAAGTCCAGAGCTTGTCCCCCGCATCCCCTCCGGGGGGATTGCGGCGGACCTGTTTCCCCGGTGGCGGATTCTTTGCTGGGCTTTTGGGAACCGACGGGCTCTGTTTCGTCGGCGGGGAGGATGAAACAGAGGCTTTTAAGATGCATAGGGAGACTATGGAGAAAAAGCTTTAATGGCGTGAAATTAAGGAGGAGGAGAAGCTGTAAATGGATATGGATTGAATTTCATGATGAGAAAGATATTCTTTTTGTAGAGATTTTTTCTTCATCTTCTTCATATATATGGTCGGTGGGTTTATTAATGGATTCCACCCAAATCTCATGGGTCCCGTTTCATCCTCCACAGTCCCACCCCAAAGACAATTCACGCGTGTATTTCTACTTCTTCTTCTTCTTTTTATTTTTTCAAATAAAATTTGAATTCTTTAAATTTTATTTGAAAAATGGTTAAATGTTTAATTGGGAAAATAAAAGCTAACGATTTCAGAAGGGGTTAACAAAGAAAGAATGACGGTTTTGTGACACGAAAGAATACATTTTATTAGATGAACGAAATTATATGCTTATTCGAGGTTTCTTAATGCGTTTTTTCTAGTCGCTTTTATTAAACATCAGGTTATATTTTCTACTAGGGTTAGGGGTTCTTCAATTTTCTATAAATAAAGATGGAACCTATTTAGAAAGGACTAGGTACGTTCTACACCCACTCAAAAGTGTGGCTACGGAAGCGATTCACCCAATAGGAATACATACGGTGTTCCATTCGCAAAATTAATATTTTACACTCCCTAACTCCCCTATGATTCTGTGAACCCTTCCACCCAATTGCGACCTCCACTCATCCCCCAATCACATCAATCGTGGGGTGCGAGCTTTGTTAACTTTGGAGTAAAAACTTTTGACTCCAAAACCAACTAAACTTGTTGCCTGAATTTGGCGTGGTTGCGCGGATGAGTTGGGGTTAAGACCAGGTGGGGGGAGGGGGGTTCACTGTGGGAGTTCGAGGGGTAAGAACTATCAATTTTACGAACAGAGCATCGTAGATGTCTCAATTGGGTGAGTGATTTACGAAGACACTCTTCTTGAGTGGGTGTATTTAGAACCCAGCCAATTTAGAATAATCAATTAATAACAACACCAACCCTAAATCTCTTATCTTTTCTCAGTTCGTCGATCCCTTCTCGTTTCAATCCTTATTTTACTTCTCGTTTCAGTTTTGAAAGCCTGAAGAATGCTTGAAATTCTTCTTTATCCGATACGCGTACGCACCACTAATTGCAACTTTAGAAACTCGTCAACGCTCGATGTTTTTACCTATCCAATTTTATGGTTGAGACTTGAGAGATTTTTTTTTTACAATTCTTTAAGATGAGAAGTTCGAAACCTAGCAAACGTTAATTCTTTATTTCTTACACCGTCTCTCTTACTCCGTATTTCATACTCACGTCAAGATCATTTAAGGACTAAAGTTAGAAAGTCCAATTATTTTAAAATTTGCTCTTATGCATACTCTCACATCAAGGTCATTTAAGGACTAAAATTAGAAAGTCCAAATATTTTAAACTTTGCATTAATGTTCGAGTATGTAAAGTACCAATCATGCAATGCTAACGTGACTAAGAAATTATTTGTGAAATTTTCGAAATTGAAAGTCTTACTACATTATGTAATATCTTAAATAACCAACGATATGATCTAGATTTTTATTTAATGATTAAAAATGATATGCTGTGTTAAGAATAAGTTTGAGGCACCCATGCATGATAGATATTTGGATGACAAATAGAACATAGAGTTGGTTAAATATACAAAAATGTTAGGAATACATCAAAATTCTACCCCAAATGTCTAGCTACCACCCCTCTATTATCACATATTTTTGGCATGTAAACATATACTAAGGTCATAAAACATTCTCTGTCCTCATATTGATATTCTCAATTTTTTTGTGGTTCATGTCTCATATATTATCCTATTAGAACATTTGCTATTCAACCTCGTTCATTGCTCTCCGACATCATCTACTTCTAACATTACATCACTTTCTTCTTTTTCGTACTAATTAAATTAATTTTTTCCTATATCATCTCTTCATTTATACAAAAAAATTTAAAAAAGATAGAGGTGAACAGTTGAAAATATAAAATTGGATTGGTATGGATAAGTAGAAGCAGCCAAAGTCATGTTTGTACGTGTAAAACTTGCTTGTGTCATGTAAAACAATTAATCCTTCGAGAAGGTCCGGAAAATGACAGACCACCTTAATTAATGAGGAGACATTCGCACGTTAAATAATACTCCCTCCGTCCCCCAATTTAATTACAAATTGCGGGTTACGGAATAAAATTTCCTATTTTTTGAAATCATTTTATTTACAAATTGGTATATCAATAAGATATAAAAATTACATATTAAAAAACTACGTGAAAAGTTCTACAAAATAAGAGATGACAAGAATATTTTATTTTATCAAATACTTAGTCAAATTGCGTAAACAAACAAAAGTTATCAAGAGGAGAGAGAAAAAAAAATTGTAATCCATTTAGGGACGGAGGGAGTACTCTTTTTTTTGTTTCAAACTCTTTTGTGAAATTTGTACTAGATAATAAAATGGAATATATGTGATTTTCAATGTGATACCTAAATTTGTTTATTGCCTAAAGAATTAAGAATAAATGAATAATGTCTTGTGGTAAAAATATTATCTCGTGATGGTGGACATTTAGTTTGAACAATGTCCAATGACGCTAGACATTTACTTGAACAATGACCAGTGATACTACATTGAAAAATAAAATCATATGATACTATATTGAGAAAGTTACTATGTTTTAAAACCATTTAGATAAATTTCCCTACTCTTTTTTGTCCCAAAATATTTGTCATAACACGTAAAATAAGTGAAATTTCAAACATTTTCAATTTATTTTATTTAAATATTTGTATAGATGTAAAAAATAAAATTTATATATTTATTAAAAATTATGTCAAATGTTATTTAAAACAAAAAGGCGGTAAAAATATTTTATCCTATCAAATAATCGATGAAAATGTAAAATAAAAAAAATTTCGTGATTTTTTATTTGTGAACCATGTCATTGATTTAGGACGGAGAGGGTAAGTATTTAAAAAAGTTACACATTTTTTTCAATCATTCAAAAAAAACATTTCATTTTTTCTGAAATTTCATTTTTTGGCTCATTTAGTTTGAGTTCTTTTTCTCTCTTTTACAACACTTTCAACTATACAAAATCATTTTTCTTAATAACTATGTCAATTTTATTGTAAAATCTTTTTATTGGAGGATTCCAGTAATCTAATTGCTTTACTATAATAACTGGAATTTAAAAATTAAAATTTGATAATTGAAGTCTAGTGTACGTCTAACACTTGAAACCTGATATCTTGTTAGATGAAGTATTTATTTTAACTAAAATAAGGGGCGGCTCTAAGGAGGGGCAAGGTGGTCACTTGGCCAGGCCCAATTTTTTGTATACATACATACATACATACATACATACATACATACATACATACATACATATATATATATATATATTTTCTATTTATATAAAAAATCTTGATTTATTTTAAAAAATACAGTCCTAAATAAGTAAATCTAATAAACTATGGAGAGGTGATCAGCCTATTTTATTGTCCGGTAAACAAACTCTAGCTAGGATTTAAAAAAATGGAATATATAGTTGAAAATAACATGCCTTAAAACTTCCTCTTTTCAAAAAATTTACTTTTGTTGTATATTACGGAGTACATTTTTTTTAGTTGAAGTGATGTCATGTCAAGGAATTAATTTAAACAAAAGGTAAAGTTATGTGTTATATACTTGTAGCCGTATGAAGAATTTTATACTCAAACATGTGAGGGCATTTTAGTCAATTTATCGACACTGTGTTTTTTAGTATAGAACTAGTGCTATTTAGGAAGAACTACATTGTTTTAGTGTCATATAGCTAATATCCCTTATTTTTTAATGTAGTACCTAAAACTTATTATGTTTATTTTTTAAATAGTACTTGAACAATGTTTAGTAGCAAAAACAATGTCCCGTGGCGATGGATCAAAATTAATAGGATAGTTTTTAATACTAAAAATCAATTGTGTTAACGCAACACATAAATAAAAACCAATGGTATTAACATTGGAAATGCCTTAATAAAATTTTCACACTATGACTACCAAGATTTATTTTTGATAGACTTCAGAATTAACAATTAGCATCTCCTTCCTAATTATTCAAGTTACGTACCTCGGCTCTCAAGTCTAAATTCTAGAAGTACGTACGTTTACGTATGTTACGGCTATCAAGTCTTAATTATTCAATTTGGTGCTTTGTTGGGTTTACCAAATTTAATTTCCAACCTTTTCCAAATATTTTTTTAATATAACTTGATAATAATTAATCTCATCTATCACTTGATACCTGAAACTATTCTTGAAGACTTGGTTATAGCCTATAGGTGCAAGGTTCAATGAAAATTACACTACAAAAAAAGGCTATACCGACATGCATCAATCTGTTGCTAAATGTTTAATATATGTCGATACTGGATTTTACCAACAGATGTTTGTCTGTTGCTGCACTGTCGCTAGAAAATCTTTCAGCAAAAGTATTACCGACATATGAAATATAATGCCGCTAAAAATGATTAACAACGACAGATACCGTAAAAAATTATTTGTTGCTAAAATGTGTTTTACCGACAAAATATTATGTTGGTAAAACTCTTTTTTTGGTTGGTTATAGTATATTTCGACTTGCAATTTAGTTGCAACATTTTTATTTGTCGGTAATATTTTCCATATTGCAAGTTGTCACATAAAATGTAAAAAGAACATTATTAATAATAACAAAACATCATAGAGGAAATATAAAACTGTCATAAAACTGCCTCTGTGAGTACTTGAAGCCACAATATGAAATGAAACTAGTTAGGCAAAAAGTAAAAAAAGTTGGTCTTTAATACGGAGTATTACATAGTAATTGTCACAAAGTAGTTAAAGTTCACCAGCTTAAAGGATGTACCCCTCCCTCCCAAAATATCTTCTAGATTATTTTTTTTGTCACAAGTTTCTAACTTTGACAATAAAATATGGAAAAAAAATATGAAGTTATGATATAAATTTAATATCAATAAATTCATTTTTTATAAATAAAGAGTCAAAATTTTGACGTTAAAATTAACTAAACTTGGAGGATGCAATTGAAGGGTGAGTTCGGAGCGGGGGAAGTGGGGAGGTTTACCAGGGGTTAGAAGAGATAAAAACAATTAATTTTATGAACAGAGTATCATAAGGTTTCTGAGTCATCCCATGATATTGCTTAGATATGTGAAGTTACTATTCATAGTGATATAATTAAATTAGACACTGATGACATAATTAAATTAGACGTTGGACACTATCAAAATCATGTAAATTTAAAATTTGTGAGTTGTGAACCTTATTTAATTTTTAAAAAGTGATGTTTACTCGGTACGTATAGGACTGAATTAAAAAAAATTGGATGCATTTGAAGAGACACGTTTATGATTTAAAGTTTTTGAGTATTGAAATTGAGAAAAGTAAACACGGAGTGTGTGTGACTGGCTTTTACTCGGTTATTTAATACGGAGTATTTATTCAAACCCATGCCCGTGGAATATTATGACCCGAGTATTATTAACAGGGTTTGGTTACTTTTTGGCCATTGTTTAGAAGACCGGTTGGTTCGGAACCAAAACCAGTGACCCTTTGAACCGGACTGGTCCATTTCTTTGGACCGTATTGTGTCCAAACCAATTCAAATGGATATGAATCGATCGTTTCGATCAATTGAATCGGCCTTTTTTTTTTCCAAAAAACTGGCCAAAAATGTTACCCTACTAGAATTTGAATGATAGACCTCTTAGGCTATTACACATACTTCCAGATGTGCACCAACCAAGTTAGAATGTCTTTTGTTATGCATTTGATATTTTGATCCAAGTAGTATTTATTTCCTAATCAAAAGCCGCATAAATATGTATCCAAAGATTTTTTTTTTTTTTTGTGTTAAAACTTTGATGAATATAGGATTGAAAGTTACTAATATGAAGTACGCTTCGTGAAAAAATTTCATTTGAATGTTTTTGGAATATATTTGACAAAATATGTGAACAAATGAACACATATCTCATTTTGTATAGCTTTTGATTTAAGTTTAAATATGGAACATTATTTTTAAATCTAATTTCACTAATCAAATAAATTAAATTGATTAAAATTTTAATCAAACATTATAACTTTTTTTGAACACAGGAAAAGAGTATTATTTTTACTCCGTATTATAGTACAAAGTATTCCAGGGTAATAATACACACACACACATATAATCTTCCATGTGATTTTCTATCAATTTTTTATGGCTTTGCACCTAGCTTCGTGACTTCACACTCAATATATATTCAGCCGGTCCAATATGCCCAACTTAAGTTTTTACGGAGTAATATCTAATTTTAGTTAGGCCCAAAAAATAGTCTGATCCATCTTCTCGGGAATCGAAGCCCGCATGACAAGGTTTTGAACGGCTCGACCATTAAATTACGGAGTAAAAGAAGCCGAAAAAGGGATTTAGAATGTAACAACCTGGAAGCGAGGCCCAACATTCCTGTGATACGAGGTTGCCAAAAATTTGTATCCTATTTATACATCAAAAGTATATATCAATATTTTAATAGTTATACTTACACAAAGTGTTGGTGTGTTAACAAAAATTTACAGTAACACAAAGTATTGATGCGTTAACAATAATTAGCATTACATCGACACAAAATGTTGATGCATCTCTGCAGTATGCAAAAGGGGTACAAATCTTTGGGATACAAATAGCTGTATCCTATTTCCTTCGTCCAAAAAAAATGTTTCTATTTTGATTTTTAGGAAATTTAAAGGATTAATATTTTTGTGTTGACTTTTCAAAAATATTTTTGATATGATGGATAAAAGTAGAATGAGATGTTTAAATTATTACGGAGTAGTAAAAAAGTATGATATGATAGACATGTTAAGAACTAGTATTTAGAGAGTATTATTAGAAAATTAAATAAAAAATGTTACAGAGTAAAAAAATTAAAATATATGACAATCCGTGTGAAATACAAGATTAAAAGGAGTTTAAAAATGAACGGGTTGAAATTAGTATGTGAGGTGAATTTAGTATTTTGGTGGGGTGTGGTTATCACCACCCATTACTATTGGTCAAAAAAATTATGACGGATTATATGGTTTCATATAAATAAAATATTACTTCATCCGTCCCAAATTATAATGCTTGTTCACTATTCATATTATCAAACTTCATTCACTTTGTTTCTCTATTTTCGTTAACAATAATTTGATAAAATAAAGTACTATTGTCACTACTAATTTAGTAGATCTTTTGATATGGTATTTTAATATGTAATTTTATTTTTTTAACTATATACCATTTGTCATATAAAATGATTTAAAAATAAATTTGAGGCAAACATCGTAAATCGAAATAGATGTTATAAAATGGGATGGAGGGAGTATCATTTTTCATACCAATGATATAAAGTAGAATTGTGCTTTTGTGATTCTAAATCGATGTCATGTGTAAAAATGTAGATCTTCTCACATTATTAAATTTAGGAATATTCATGTACTAAGGCCATGATCTCTAGGATTCTCTACGACTGATCTAATTAGTTTCGATCTGATTAAAACAAATTATGATCTAATCTAATCTGGTCTGATCTGATTCCAATAATACCACGTCCATATAGTATTCTTTGTGCAATTAAATTAAGTAATATGCATTGGCAATGTAGTAAGGATCTTTTGATCTTGAACACCCATGGGTCGTGACACTCGACACTTCCTTAGATGGAAGGGGGGANGGGGGACGGGAGGCAGGTCGGTTAGGAAGTGTAGGAACCAATAATTTTACTAATGAAGTAATATAAGTGTTTTGAGCCATAATATGTTAAGTTGTTTGGTTTCATGCTAATAAGGTCAAAAGTCCTTGCTCCATGACCAAACATCTTATGATCAAGTAGCATAATTATGATTTTTAATGACACTTTTTGTGTTTCAATATATTAAATAAAGAGAAATTTACTTAAATAGCACTAAAACATAATGACTTTCCCTAAATAGCACCACATGTGTTTTTCTTCTTTATGTAACACTTTTAGTCATTATGCATTACTCATTAATTATTCAATTTAATATCCGTTATCATAGGACATTATAGACATTATTAAGTGTTATTTAGGGAATAAAACAATTTAAGTGCTATTTAGGGAAATAACTTAAGTTTTAGTGCTATTTAGTGCAAATATTTTTTAAATAAATGGGTTTAAATCGATAATATGAACAACACTATATTCCCTCGATCCAAAATGAATCTTCCAATTTTCTATTCTAGGTTGTTCCAAAATAAGTTTCTTATTTAATTTCTTATAAAAAAATATAATAAATGGACCATTTTGATTCTCTTAGCTCCCATCTCCATAAATCTCTACAAAACATTTTATTTTTCTTTAATTACTGAATAAGCAAATGAAAAGATTTGAAATGCAAAAAGTAATAAAGTTCATGAAACCAACACTCACAATGTCATTATGAAATATTTGCACTAAATGACACAAAAACTTAAATTATTTTATTACTTAAATACGGAGTAGCACTTAATAATGTCTATAATGACCAGTGATGGCAAAGATTTATTTGAATAATGACTAATGGATAATGACTTAAAGTGCTACATTGGGAAAAAAACACATGTAGTGCTATTTAGGGAAAGTCATTATGTTTTAATGTCATTTAGGTAAATTCCTCTTTCATTATGTACTTCTCATTCCCTGAGTGGTCAAATTAACTTTGATACCCATAAAAGTTTTTTTTAAATGTGCAACACTTATCCTCTTAAGCAAAAGAATAATTGAAAAAGAAAAAGAGGAGAAGATCAAAGAGATTATTATAATCCCTAGCTAACTAATACACCATCAATCTTTTATTGTATGAAGAATTCAAAAGAAAAAGAAATAGACTTCAAAAAAGAAAGAAGAATAATAACAAGAAGATAATATGGAGTTATACATATGTTAATTAATCATCATTTTGATATAATCAAAGTCATGAATCAGAAAATTTTAAATAAGATGAATACAATAAAATCATTTTTATATACAAGATGTAAGTTTATTTCAATGTCCATGGAAGTGTATCACATACTCCGTATTACCTTTGTTTTGTTAGTGTTTCTATCATACGGAGTATAACATTGTATTAATACTGTTCATCACCTAATTAAGAAAATCAATATACAAAATTAATTAGTACGGAGTATAAAATTGTGAATACCATTATGTTAGTTTAGATCTGATCTCGATGCGGAACCTGTTACGAACAAGTACCGAAACCGGTATTGGAATTGGTGGTTTCAAAATCGGACCGTGACCTTTGGGGGCTGGTAGGGAGAATCTGAATGGGGACCTTCTGGGGTAGTAACGGTTCTGGCTCGAGGTTTAAGGTATCAGAATCCTGCCGGTTCTGGTTCTAGAATCGGTCTTAACTTTTTTTTAACATTGCTAGACATTTACTACATTTAGATTAGCTACTTTATAAGTAAGAACTACTTAAGTATTTACTCCCCCGTCCTATAATGATCTTTCCAGAACACTATTCCAACTTCACGGGAATTTATATTTATTTGTGTTTTTTCATGGCCTATATGATAAAATAAAATATTCTTGTCACCACTTGTTTTGTTGAACTTTTGGTGTAGTTTTTAAATATGTATGTTTTATTTATTATTTCTATACCAATATTTAAATAAAATAGATTGAAAAAACTTGGGATTTTTCTTCGTTTTGCGAACCGGGAAGATCATTATAGGACGGAGGGAGTATCATTTTTGCACAAATATATCAACTTAATAAAACAAAATAGTAAAATAAAAAAAGATTTTGGAACTGGAACCGACATTCGTACCGGTTGCGGTCCCACCCTTTGTTGAAACCGAAACCAGCGGTTTTGGAACTGGCTCAAAAGTGACATGTGCCATTTCTATGTTGATTTTTACTAGTAAAATTTGCACTAAATATGACTAAAACATAAGTCATTTCCCAATGTAAGATTTAAATTTATTTCCTAAATAGGAGTTAATAATGACTAGTGAGAAGAATAATGTGCAAATGATGCTAGACATTTAGTTGAATAATGACTAATAGATAATGATCAATGGTCCTACATTAGGAAATAAAAACATATGGTTCGATATTGAGAAAGTCATTATGTTTTAGTCCTATTTAAGTAAAGTACCCTTTTTACTATTAAGAATGTTCATAAGTCTTTAGGTGGACCTCATGTTTGCCCAAGAATTTACCTTTTTCAATTTTCTGTTTTTTTTTTTTTTGGATTTGGAGCTAAACTTTGTCTTGCTTTGTGGAGGGGTTATTCTAGAGCCACTCACTTTAAGTAGTTCCGGATGACACCGATTTAAACTAAGGTATTTATAGTTTTTTTTTGTAAAACTGATGGGTTCAATCTCATGATCCTCTCTCTTGGAAATTCACCACTCCGGATTGACCCGATCCCCTTGCTAGTCGTCCCTTCAATTTTATTTCTCACATTTAGTTGATTTAATTTAGGTAAAAAAAATATAACTCCAAAGTCCAATAAATTTTAGAGATGAAATTGATAGGTTTGAGGGTGGGTTGGATCCAGTCGGTTAAAAGGTAGGAAATATTAATTTTTCAAATGAAACACCGTTAGTATCTAAAAAAAGGAAGTGTCACCGCATTCTTAACTGGATCTAGTGACTCTAGAACCGTCCCAAATCAATCTTTTCATTTTCTATATTTTGAGTTGTCCCAAAATAAAACTTCTTGTTTTTTTACGGAGTATAAGAAATAATGCCTCCGTCTTACAAAATCTTTTTTTTTCATCCGTCCCAAAAACTTTTTCTCATTTCTATAATTTTATTAAAAAATTACTTTTATGCTTATTAATTTTTAATCTACCTATCACATCCCAACTTTTCACTATTAAATCTACTCATCATATCTTACACTTCCGTTCAATCTTTTAAAAGTCAAAACCAAAAAACTTTTGTGAAATAGAAAGAATAATAAATGGTCCATTTTGATTCTCTTAGCTCCGAGTTCCATAAATCTCTACCAAATGATTTTATTTTTCTTAAACTTGGTAGCTTGAATAAGTAATTAAATTAAACCAAAAAATTAAATTGAGAGGCATGAAGCAATAAAGTTCATAAAACTAACACCCACAATTTCATTAAATACTTTCCATTCCATAAGTGGTCAAATTAACTTTGGAACCCATAAAAAATTAAAATAATGCGTAACATTTATCTTCTTCGACCCATGCAAAAAACAATTGAAAAAGAAAAGGAGAGAAAATCAAAGAGATTATTATAATCCCCAATTAATACAGCACAATCTTTTATTGTTTGAAGAATTCAAAAGAAAAAGAAACTTTAAAAAAGAAAGGAAGAATAATAAGAAAATACTCTTGGACGGAATATTTATCCACTTTTGACTTTTTAGTCAAGATTGGTAAATTTTTTGACCTTAAACTAAATACAAATAATATTAGATATTGATACAAAAATAGTTTTATTAGATTTATTATGTGAAACATTTTCAAAATATTATTTAATCTAATTAATATACAATATATATTCGTGGATAAATACTCAATAACTGAAGTTATATGGAGTAATTAATTAACTATCATCTTGATATAATCAAAGTCATGAATCAGATACTAACAGTTCATCCCAGATTGTGTCCATATCCAACGACGGAATAGTGTTCAGCTGAACAACACCCTCATTTTCCGGCCGCGGCGGCGCCGCCCCTTCTGTCCTCCTTCTCTTCACCAGATTCTGCGAACGCGGAGGACTCTCACTCTTCATTTCCTTACAACCGCCTCTCCCACCGGCACTATTCCGGGCGGCCGCCCCTTCCGATATCGCCCGAAGTTTTGCCTCGATGAGGGCCGCCGTGGCCCCACCGCGGCTGGCGGAGTTGTCCATGAGCCGGTGCTTGAGATCCGGGAAGTTGAGGTTGGCGTAGTCCCCTCTCAGCATGTACGCCGCCGTGTCGTAGGCCAGTGCCGCCTCTTCCGCGGTGTCGAACGTCCCCAGCCACACCCTCGTCCGGTTCCGCGGCAGCCGTATCTCCGCCACCCACTTCCCCCAATGCCTCTGCCTGACTCCCCGGAAAAGTTTCCCCGGAGACTGCCCTGCAGAAAAGGACTCCTTATCATCAGTGGTCCTTTTCTGCTGGTCTTTAACAACTGGCTGAGCTGTGGTGTTGCTCAGCCAGAAATCACTAAAACCTTTAGAAGAGTAGTAATTTGTCAAGCAACTTTGATCCATTTTCAGCCAAGGATAAGTGAAATGACCATCTTGCCCATGCAGGGGCAAGTGGAACAACGAGGGTGTTTTTGGAATTTCAAGACCCGAGATGGCCGTCTTGCCATAAGCGGCCGGAAAGACTCCGGGGACTTGATCGGAAAACACGAGGCCGGTATGAACAAATGGATTGGAATTAACGTAACGTTGGTAGCACTCGTCGACTGCGGTGGCCGGAAAATGCCACGACGGCGAGGAAGAGGAGGCTGTCATTATGTACGGTAAATTTTTGCATGAAGGGGTTTTAATATTTTTCACATCATCACATTCTTTGTGCTCAATGGTGTTGATGAAGAAGATAAGAAGGAGAGAGTATATGCAAGGGAGAGGTAAATATGTTATATATAAATCTATAGTGTATCTAGGAGGTGTTGTATATTTTATACTAGAAGTATGTATGTGGAAATTCAAAGGCTTTAATTTAAAATATTGTGTTTCAATGTTGAATGGATGGAGATGTGACACTTTATAGTGAGAATGACTACGTTCCACGTTTGTCATATTTAAAAAATTGTCATTGTTACCTAAAAAATTTGTCGTTGTGTTTCTTTTAGATTTTTCTAAATTTTCCTTTTCAAGTTTTTTTTGGAGTGTACTAAGTTAGTACATTCGTCTCAGAATATTTGTCTAATTTTATTTTATCGAGTTAAAGCAAAAACAACCGCGTTTCAATTATTTCAAATATATATTGCATATTAGTATAATAGAATAAAATTTAAGAAGTTTTCAACAAGATAAATATAATGAAATCCTTTTTTATATACAAAACTGTAAGTTTATTTCAAAGACCATGGAAGTGTATCACATGCATGTTACCTTTGTTTTTTTTGGTGTTTCTATCATATAATAATGTATATATATATATAGTCTCTTGGTTTCTTAAAACACTTCTTCTTTAAAAAAACTTTCTTTCTCCAAAAACTTCAACTTTCTATTAAAAGTTACTTTTAAGTTTTACCCATATTTTCCCTCACACTATTTATCACGTCATCATACTTTTTCACTAATAGTCTACTCATCACATCTTACTTTTACCTATCACTTCAACAACAAAATTGGAAAGTCAATCACAGATATATAAGGGCATGAGGCTTTCAATGAATACCCAAAAATTCGATTGCCGTCTGCATCTATATATGTTTAAATAGGAATAATTCGCATCCGTCTTAAATGGAAATTATCCATATCCGGTTAAGGATATCGGGTTACTAAATGGATAAGGATTTGGTATAGTAATTGTAAATATGGTCCGTTTAAAATCTGACCCGGATATACATCTGTTTAAATAACTATTTATCCTAACACCCATTTATTCTAGTACTATACCAAATTAAATTTTTTTAGTTTCATAAACCTCTATACCCATCTCATAATGCATACTCCCTCCGTCCCATGAAACATGAGAGTTTTGCTTTTTAGGAGAGATTTAAGGGAAGTGTATTTTGGTATTGAATTTCCAAAAATGTCCTTTGATGTGATGGGTAAAAGTATGATTTGATGGATAGATTATTAGTAAAAAGGTATGATGTGATAGCTAGGGTATGAAAAAGTAAGGGGTAAAAGTGACTTTTTAATAGAAATGAGAAGTGTTTTATGAGACGGATAAAAAAAGAAAGGATCAGAGAAAGGTTTTATGGGACGAAGGGAGTATATATTTGGCCCATATATCTAAAACTATACTTTACCCTCTAAGTCTCTAACCTTAGTGTCTTACTAATTATCTTACCATTACTTCTATAAAGTACTTGGTCGATTATTAATTTATATTTTTTTCGAATTATTTGTTTTGGTTAAGTATTTACTTTTTAAACACTACAGTAGTTTTTTATGTATTCAAAGTTGTTCAGTATTTTGGGTTTTGATATTCACTTTCACATTCTTTTTATAATCATTTAAATTTTTTATTAACAATTTCAGATATTCGGTAATGTTTTAAAAATTGGATCAGACGTCGTCACGTCGAACCCAACTAGCAACTGGGTCAAGGGTCAACCCGTCGAACTGGATTGACTTAGGTCAACAACCCATAGCTTGGTATAAAATATTCATATTTATGTTTTAAAAAAAAATTTGCCAAGTTTTTTGAGCTACTTTTAAATATAATAAAATATTATCACATAACATAAGTATGCATATAATTATAAATAATTCGAAGTTTATTAAAAGAAAAAAAATACAATTAGAATTATGTATTGGTTACGGATTCGGATATAGAAATATAAATATCTGTCGGATACGGAAACATATTCGGATATCTCAAAACTTAATCGGATTCAAATTCGAATATGGCATATCCGTCGCGTATATTATCCGTTTACAGTCCTACAGATATACACTCTTTATTTCTTCCATTAGTCAAAGTCAGAAGTGTTTATGAGAACAGAGGTATTATAAATTTTATCATCTAATTAAGAAAATTAATGTAAAAAAACTAAATAATGTAAAATTGTGAATGCCATAATGTTAATTTAGATCTAGATGCAGTTTCGGTTCCGAAGAAGTACAAGATTTGGCGATTTTAATTTGGAACCAGACAGGAAACTTTGGGGGCGGGTAGGGATACCTTGAATGGGAACCTTCCGGGGTGGTATTGGTTCTGGCTCTACTAGACATTGCTCTTACTAGACATTGTTCAAACTAAATCTTCAACATTATTGGACATTCTTTTCACCACTTGACATTATTCAAGTACTATTTAGGGAATTAAAAATTTAAGTACTACATTGAAAAAAGCGATATGCTTAAACTCTTGATGAAAGTGATTTTTTAATATGGACAAATAGAGAAATAAATCACTCAATTAAGAATTAAACTAACTCATTTGTAGGGGAGGATTATACAATGATGCACACACATTATTACACATGTAAATGTAGAGAAGGAAATCCGTAAATTGGTGATCACGTGAGTTGATTGGGTTGATAATTCCTCTTAAATTTTTACTCTCTGATTAAAAATTCCTCAAAAATAATTAACAAGATACTTACTAAAATGAAGTGTGAGAGAAGAATGGGTTCTACTCCTATTAAGTTCTCGAAACCCTATACTTCTTTTCACATGATATTTTTTTAAATTTAAATTAAAGGAGATAAAAGGAAAAGAAAACTTGATAGTTTGGTTAAACTTGGAACAATTGAAATTCCCTTTGACGACATATGTTTTTCACCCAAGCAATAACCATGAAAAAAACAAATGTCGACAGGACAAAATGCCTTTTTATAGCTTTATCTATACTTTTTATCAAAGTGTAAGAAGAGTATAGGATATCTTCAAGTATTAGGTGCAGTTTTAAGCCTGTTTAAAAATTAAAGTTAGCATTTTAAAAAAAATTATCTACGGGCACTCGGGCAGCGTTTAGCATTTCAAAGTAATCTGCAATGTTGAAATTTTATCTAAAAACGCTAACGCTAATCTCCAGAGTAATTTCCAAAGATGCCCTTTATCCTTTATTTATCAATATGTAAATATAGCTTGATTTATCATCTATCAAGTGACTGTGGGCACTATGAGCAGTGATATTTTAGTCTTACACGGACAGTACTCCGTAATTCAAGTTCCAAATTTATCACATTATAACTATAAATTATTAATTTATCCAGCATATCATACTTTACACGTTATTTCTATTTTTAAGGGTAAAATTGGAAATCAGTCAACTAGTATAAAATATACTCCCCCTAATTTACCAAAAATCAAAACCAGAATTGTTTTTCAAAACAGAAAGTCGTTTTTACTAGCTAAGTACTTAAGTAAGGTTCAGAATTTGTCAATTAGATAAATACTACGGAAGGAGCATAATAATTTAATTCAGAAAATTATTTCAATAAAAGAACATGTACTATCACTTAAAACATGAAAAGACTACTTACTTCGTCTCAATTTAATTTCTTGCTCATTTTATTTTTGATTGTCCTAAAAAAACTTATCCTTCCTTAAAAAATGGAATAAAATGATCATATTAAATTTTCTCTCATAATTTAAATTTCATAAAACATGTTATCTATACTCTCGCCGTCTACATTCATTTTTAAAGCATAGTGTGGATATCAATGCTCCCATTTTCATTTGTTGATTCATTCCAATCAAGTTTTTCACTGCACTACTACAAAAAGGTCAAATTAATTAACTACCCCATTTACATCGATTTTAAAACAAAACTGATGTAAATGGTTTGATGGAATATTATGCATAAGAAGACCATTCTTTTCCATTGTATATATTGCATGCTTAATCCATTGCTTCATAATTAATTTATTTTTACTTTGGTGGATTGCGTAATATATTCTTTACCATCCGCCAAAGGCACGTACATTATATAATTCAATTTTACTGTGCATGGATTAAACTACTCGGGGTATATTATTGTGTTCTTCTCATAACTTTCTTTTTTATTTGATTTATGGTGATCTAAAGTGTACATGACACTTTGATTATTTACATATCTATTTCTAAATATAGATTATAAAAATATAATCTTTCAAAATGATTTATTGATTTAAACTTTTATTACCATTTTAGAGCCGGCCCCGAGGATACGATGAGATAAAAAAATGGGGTTGACCTTAAAAAATTAAATTATATAATCTATTTTATACGGAATATTAGATAACAATTAGTATTATAGTAAAACATGTGACAACATTATAGTATTATAATTAAATATCATAATGGCTACCTTAAAAAACCAAGTTTAATGTGTGTGAGTGTGTGTAAGGAGTAATATAGTATCGGTGATGTTTAACTTAATTTGTACAATAATTAATTTTTTTTTGAAGAAAGTACAATAATTAATTTAATTAAATGTATTGTCTATATATATTCCTTGCCACCATACAAATATTGGTAAAAATATTTCTAAAAATTTAGAACATAACCAATACTCCTTCTATTCCAAATTAGATTATAATTTCTCATTTACGAGATAAAGTCTGTATTTTTTAAAATCAATATATTTAAAAATTGGTATAAAAATTATTAATGAATTTACATGTTAAAAAACTACGTTTAGAGTTCTACGAAACAAAATATTACAAGAATATTTTATCAATTAATCGATAAAGTACATAAACAAATAAAATTTATCGAGAGACATGACCCAAAAAAATATAATCAATTTGGGAGCGGATGAAGCATAAAAAAGGAAGACTAATTATAATCTTTGAGAACCTTCGGAAAAAATAGGGAGGATAAAATTAAATTTGGAAGTCCGCACTAATATAGATTTGCGGTACGTGCTTCCCACTTGCACCAACATTCTAACCAATCAAAACGTGACAACGTGCCACTCTTGTCTGGCTGCATGGGTTAATATATAAAATTTTTTTGGACAACTAAATGGGTTAATAATTAAGATTTATAGTGTATATGAATTAATAATGGGTTTTGGAGTGGAAATTAATAATTAATTACAATTATTAGCAGCAAGGAGGGATGCATATTCTCTGTTGAGAGCGACTGCATGCATATATAATGATGAGCCTCATCAAACCCTAGCTTTAATTTTAAATAATTTTAACTTTAATGACGACAATATTATATATTCTACGACTTGTTTGTTTGTTTAAGGGCCGATAATCCTATATCCATGTGGTTTTCGAGAACCACCACATGACCTGTTTTCTATTCCTTTTCCACTTTC
Source organism: Cuscuta campestris (assembly GCA_900332095.2). Lineage (NCBI taxonomy): Eukaryota > Viridiplantae > Streptophyta > Magnoliopsida > Solanales > Convolvulaceae > Cuscuta > Cuscuta campestris. Next base: position 2,636,088 of record OOIL02000450.1, on the reverse strand, counting down.
CCATATGCATCAAAGATGTTCAAAATATAATCCTATACGGAGTACTTATAAAATATTTCCTCTCTCCTAAAAACTCTTTTTTACGTTTCAAAAAATAATGTCCCACAATCTTCTTTATAAAAAAATCACTTTTACCCCTTATTTTTTCATACTCTACATATCACATCATACCCCAACCACAACCACAACCACAAGATTGAGTTTTTTACCCCTTATATTCTAAGAAATTTTTATGTTAGAATATAAATAACATTTCTTAGGCCACAACCACAAGATTGAGTTTTTTTGTTGAATTAGTTTTTTAACATGATATCAAAACCTTGTTGACTAATAGGTCACAAGTTCGAAACCTAACGTCAACCAGTTTTAAAAAAAACTAAGGTATCCCTCCACGTAAAGAGCATATTAGAATAAAAATAACCTTTCATGGGCCACAACCATGAACTTGAATATTTGATTGATTTAGGTCTTTGACAATTTCCTAATACACCATATTGTTCCTAATACGAGTCTCAAGGATTGATTTACCCATTTACAAAATGTTTAAAAAACATATTTGAATTTTCATTCGGTAAATTTTAAAATTTAAGAGAAATGATATGGATCTCGAGATCTAGAATGAAGTGGTTTAGACAATTTTAAATCATGATAATCCCTTGGATCACTAGCAATGGGAGTGGTTGGCGGCGCGGTAAACGTGAGCGTTTAGCAACATCAGGGGTATCTGGTGGCAGGAGTTGGTCGACGGTTAAGGGAAATATCAAATTCTATCTCCCAAATTAAAAAAATATTAGAACTTTTCATTTAAAAGATTTGTGATATGTTTAGATATGAAATTTGAATTCTTTTTATCTCTCGCCAATCGCACAATAAAATCTAATATAAAAAAATATGAAAATTCATATCTACTATGCTCCACCTCACATGATAAACATGATAATTTAGCAGCAAAGAAAAAAGAAGAGATAGTAAGAGGTCACGAGCTGAAATGGTTCCCTATTATAAACTATTCACTGTGTCATTTTAATTTGAGTGTAACTCGGCAGTTGACACAAAAATACTCCAAAGGAGAGATCTGTAAGTAGGAATTCCATCTTTATACTTTGTAGCACAATTTACTTCTTTTCAACTAAGTACTTGACCAATGTTAAAAGACCCTTGCAAAAGAGGCTAACCATTTAATTTGATTTGTTCACTATTCACATTATCAAGTTTTAAATTTTTAATACATAGTAATTTTTTACCAATTTTCATCACTCATTTCATTAAACAATACTCTCCGAGTCTCCGTCTTCAATAAAATACACTCTTCAATCAACATCCTATTTTTTTATAAAAAAACATTTTATTAACAAATTTGTACCCTGTAAACAAATAAAAAACTTAAGGGACTACATTAAAAGTTGTCTAACAAAAAATGATAACAAATACTTTATTTTATCAAATAATCAATAAACATATAAATAATCAATAAACATATGTAAACAAACAAAAATTATCAAAATGACCAAATAATAATTGTATAATTCATTTAGAGATGGAAGAGATAGAGTCATCTGCTTTTTTTCTTATTTGTAAAAGAATTGCTATAATTTTAAAATTCACATAGGGTACAATAATTTTAAATTTTACACCAATTTTCAAATAAAACTTAATTGGAAATAACTTGGAACACAAATTTTAAAATATACCCAGAGTGTACAAGAATACACATACCACCTCAAAACCTACTGGCCAATCAAGACCAAGCTAAAACCACTACAGACTGATTGGATTACTTAGGGTGTTAACATGAGCAATGCTAAGCTTATTATTAGGCACATCCCACATTTACTATACACATTCTGATTCCTACTTTTCCAAAAGAAGCAGCCATAATGGCACAAGTGAACAATCTGTCTCTTCTGCACTTCTCCTGTTTCATCTTAATGATCTTATCTTCCATCTCAGCTATGCAATTACCAGAAATATCAACATGATCCAAATAAAAAATGAGTTTATGAACTGCCATAGCAAAAGGGCAGTCACAAAAAACAAAGTGGACAACTTAAATATGTTTTTGTTTTTCAAAGCTGATTTAAGATCTCAAAAGCCAAGCGTTGTCGAGTGTATTGCATTGAAAATCCAACTAGAAGTCCAATTCTCTTACATGTTAAAGTCTCATCACAGATGAAAAACTCTATAATGATATGAATGTGGAGTTAGGCACATGATTAGGGTGGGCTAACACCAAAATCAATGGAATATCCAAAGCGAACTAGGAAAGGAATGTGGGAGAATCATTCCTTGCCCTCAAACGGCTTTAGTTTGGGGACGACCCCTTTTGATCTAAGCCTCATATGAACTCTGAACCAAAACAGTTTGTAAGACACCGTTCGGTTGTTCAGAAGCTTGTAAAGAACATTTGGAAGTCATGGACATGATGCATAAAAGAGGCAAATGTCATGTCCAAGGCTGCTTGGAGAAATATTCATTGTATCTGAATAGTTCCCTCAAAAGGACTTGGGTAAGAGAACCAAATGCATGAAACATTTGGCCCCAATTGATATATGCCCCCTAACTAAGCCAACATGAAACCGTCATCGTAATGACATCCATAAAGCTTCTCTAGAGGCATCGTGCACTTGCGTATAAATATTGAAAATGGTATGATTTGGACAGAAAATTACTCGCAGGTGACGCGAGTTTTATTGAAATAACTCTCAGGTCCCTCTATTTTCAAAAAGGCAGCAGAGGTCCTTACATTTTGTTGTAATGACTGAGAGGGGACATTTCATCCAATACATCATTCGTAAGTGTTAATAAATGTATTTTTTTCCTATTTTTCCATACCGTTTTTCCTATTTTGCCATTACCTTGTTTTTTCTTTTTTTAGAATTTTTTTATTTCATTTGTTTTAATATAATATAAACAATTTTGAATTTTTATACGATTTTATAGGAGAAATTTTAAAATAACACTTTAAAAAATAGTAACAAAATGAAAGAAAAACAAAGAAATAAAAAAAAGGAGCGACCTAAGATTTATTACCTTAAAACATTTAGAAAAGAATAGGAAAAAATACATTTATTAACGTTTATAGATGAAATATTGGATGAAATGTCACCTTCTAGTTATTACAACAAAATGTAAGGACCTCTGCTGCCTTTTTGAAAATAGAGGGACCTGAGAGTTATTTCAACAAAACTCGCATCACCCATGAGTAATTTTCTGTGATTTGGACTTGACTTTTACTGAAATGTTGAAGGTTATTGTAGGTGAAAGAAGGACAAGTTTCAAGCAATCTTCTTCAGGCTAGTTTCCCTTTAGGCTGCTAGCGGCAGTCAAAATGCCATTGTAGTGGCTGTTGACTCAGTTATGAAGTCATTTAACAAAGGATACTCCAAACTCCATAATAACAAATCAAGAATACCATATAGACAAATATGTGACTATCAAAGCATCTAAATACCTTTTTAAAAAAATTAGATTACCTAGTGGCATACAGGAAAGGGTGGAAAAAATTCCAAAAACCGCCAGAACAAAAGAACCCCTACAAAGAACTACACTACACCAAATCCCCTCTAAAAATCCAGTCACAAAATAGATTACCACATAATTTTCAAAAATCACTAAATCGAAAGAACCAATACAAAGGGATCCCTCTACACCTAACCCCTTTAAAACCCAGCCACAAAACCAATTACCACATAATTCTTAACACCCAAACTCACAAAATAGAGGAAAGAGTGGAAATGTTTCCAAAAACCACCAGATCAAAAGACACATAGCCTCTAATAAAATTCAGTCAGAAAATAGAATACCGCATTATTACTCGGTACATAACCACTGCATAGATCCGAGTGCACAATCTCTAGTGGCTGTTTTGCTCTCCAGCACTTACTAACAGGAAATGAATTTTCTATGTTTCTTTCCTAGTTGACAAGTCTCACAGACACAACTTAGAACATAGATTATAGTCAAACCAAAAATAAGTTTTTTCCTAGACAAGTAATTTAGTCCAGAAAAATGGGAATGCCCAAAACGCATATGCCATAGCCAGTTATTGTCTGGCATTACAGAACTCAAACAAGTAACCTTTTCATGCTCATGAATATTTAACGGGAAAAGACGATTTGGAGTCATCTTTACCTTCGCGACAAGCCTTCTACTTTTGTCTATTTTTGACATCTCACTTCAGCATCATAACTCGATTCTGCTGCATCACTCTATTTTTCGTAAAACACTTGATGCAGTGATTTTTAACTATATAAATTTTAATTTATAATTTCACTGTAAATTCTTAAATAAATTACAGTATTTAAAAAATAACTTCATTAAAAAGAATCATAAACCGAAACATGCGATTGAAATTGAAACACAAGGATAGTAAAATGGGGAGAGGTAATTAGAGAGTAATACTATACTCTGTAATTTACGTTGTACTCCAAGAAACAAATATACTAGTAGGGAAAAGGGTGAAGTGGAAAACAATAAAAACATGATTGCACAATAATAATAGTAATGAAGGGGCAAAAGGAATCAAATGAGACAGATTCTTACTTAGTACACGTAGGAATAAAAGACAGATGTATTTACAAAACTTATTCATCGTTTAATTTGGGATGGGTCATATGTAGTACAATTGGGGTCGATCAGTGACCAAGAATATGACAATACTTGAGGTGGAGGAGTGAGCAGACTGCTGGTGCAGGCAACGCCACAACGAAACATGGTCGGCTTCAGTTTACGCGGCAGTTTAATTTCTTCGAAAGTTTGGTGCTTGAGGTTGACAGCAAGTAGGAAACACGAGAACCAATCTATAAACAACTCGTCCTTGCCAACACTAGAAACCATGAAACAGCCCGTCCCTATCATCATTCCCCTATCAAAAACACCATTAACCCTTGGCTTTTGAAGGCCAAACCTCGACTTTCGAACCCAACGCCAGTTTTCGCAATCCTCCAAGATCCATATGTCGAATAACCCATGTGCTAGGTCGCGTACATGGCAGAGAGCCAAATGCCCATCATGAACAAACAAGCACATGAACTTGTTATCGTACGGTCTTTCGGGACACTCGTCGAATTCTGGGTGAGGCAAAGTGTACATCCTTTCAGAGTCCATCTCGAATACCAAGATTGCATGCTTGCAGCAATGGTCAGCACCACACTTTACCTCCTCTTCCTTGGGAGGAAATGCTATCATATAGAGAGCCTGCTTAAATGCTACGGGATAGTGATTTGAGGTCCTCCAACAGCAGAAACGGCTACGGGCAATTTCCTTAACAGTGTGAGAAACTAGGTTGTATGAAAAATACTCAAAACACTCGTCCGCAGAAAGGGAACGCCGCACACACAGAAAGTTGTACTCATTCGTGGACTCATGAAAGTATAAGCCACACACAAAAGTTTGGGTGTCCTTTTTCACACCCTGCAGTTCTCCCGTGATGGGGTTGAAGACAATATCGCGATAACAATCGATCGCTATGGTCAGGAACATCCCACCACAGCTTTCGAAAATCAAATCGCATTCAGTATCCTCAACGCCCTTAAGATGAAGTAACGGGCCACATGCGCCGTGAAGATGAGGAATGCACCAGTCATCAAGGATGCTGGGCTTGATAGGAATGCTTCTCAACTTTTTTGAATTTGCATCAAAGACATAAAACTCAGATTTCAGTTTTTGGGGGCCCGGTTTGATGCCTTGCACCAGAACAACAGAAGGGGCTCTTTTGGCTTGCACCGCGAGGAAATACGTGGAGGAAGTCAAACGTCTCCAATGCCTACACACCTTGCGGCATTGTAAAATGGTTGGTGCAGGAAGCCTACTCAGGATATCGACTAAGATGTCGTCTGGAAGCAGACCGATTGAACATCCGTTTCCGTTTCTTCTCCTTCTAGGATCCAAATTGAAGAACACCCAGCATAAAAGATGAGAAATCGGGCCGGGAAAGCACTCATCAAACAGCAGCATTAGGGCAGCTGAAAATAGGTGTCCTGTTTGTTAAATTCAAAGGTGGAATATATAATTAGGAGAATGTGCTAAATTTTCATTCAACACACAATTTGACTCGACTCTGATTCAATACACTCAATCGTGGAAACAACATATGCCTCAGTTTTGTACTATATATATACATACATATTCCTCAGCAACCAATATGAACCCTAATTCTCCTAATTGCTATAAGTTTCAATCAGTTAAAACATAAATCAATACAAATAAAATCTATAAAACCAGGGATCGAAAATCAAGGCATAAAATCGAACACTTACAGAAGTACTAGATGGATGAAATAGAGGAGACCAGTAGTAGTAAACCATCCATCCCATCTGATTATACATATATATAGGCAGCGGGCCGGGAGAAAAAGAGGAACGAAATTACCAGTCACATTCATCATCATCAACCGCGCCGTGTAAATCAAACCGTGTGGAATGAACACGAACTGCCAAAATTGCCTGCCTCTGCTTCTGGGGAAAGCCTCAAGGAACTTTCTTTGGACTTTCTACGTAGATCTCTCCTCCCTCTCCCTCTCTCTCTCTCTCTCTCTCTCTCTCGAAATCTATTTTTTGCTTGTCTCGAGTCGTATTTTAGGGGAAAATGCTTAAAAAAACTCCCTTACTACTAAACATGCCCCCTAAATAAATACTCCCTCCGTCCCCAAATATTTACAACATTTGTTTTTTTAGTAGTGTCGAGAACTTTGGTTTATTTCGATATTTTTATTGATTATTTAATAAAATAAAATATTCTTGACACCTCTTAGTTTGAAGAACTTTTTATGTAGTTTTTTTATATGTAAATTTTATTTTTTATTTCTTTACTAATATATAAATAAAATAAATTGAAAAACTTCATGATTTGTCTCGAGAATACAAATGTGGCAAATAATTTGGGACGGGGGGAGTATGTGGTAGAAAGGCAAGAAAATTAAAATTAGAAGGTAGGTAGAAAATGAGTAGAGATATATATATGGTTGAAAAGTGGGTGGTGTGGGCTTTGTAGCACCGTCCTTAAGTAGGTGGTCACAGTTGCAAATTCGCAATGCACCTAACCTAACCCCAAACCAAACTTCTGTGTTTTTAACTTAGACCCGTTCAACTTATTTTTTTAATTTTTTTATTCTTATTAAAATCAAATCAAATTAGACCAGATCAGATCTGAATCGAATCAAATCAGATCAGATCCAATTATATCAGATCAGATCCAATCAGATCAAATCTAATCAAATCAAATAATATCCAATCAGATCAGACCACTTTAGATCCCATCAAGAATTACTATTATTATTATTGTTTATTATTATTATTGTTATTATTATTATTATTATTATTATTCTTAAAAATGCAACAAAATAAACTTTGGAAACAATTTAAATAGAAAAATGAGAACGTAATCCTTAATTATTAGACGCCGTAAAGATTATTTTTAAAATACATTGACAATGTCAATTTATTTCTACTTTTAAAATATATTTTTATTGCTACTTCTAATTTGAATTTCTAAAGTTTTGATATTTTATAAGGATGAGATATTTTAATAAAAATACAATCAGATTCAATCAAATCAGATCATACTAGATCTGATCAAAACTACAAAAAATTAGATCAGATCAGAAAAAAAAATTGAACGGAACGGAGCCTTAGTAACCAAAATGCAAATACAATACCGATTTAAATATTCTATATATATATATATATATATATATATATATATATATATATATATATATAGGTTGATCATGACACATTGGGTCGACCTAAATGCGATGACAATGTGTATATATAATGCATATAATGTAAAGAACGGTTTGCAAAGAAACCTGAACACAATATTTATAGATTAAGGAATTTGTGAGAGGAAAAAAAATATACTCCGTAGAATATAATTTTTTTGTGCTTGATTAGGACAAAAATAGAAGAAAAAACGATTAAAAAAGAGAAAGAAATACTCCGTAGTAACTTAAAAGTCATCTTTAGGCCATTAACTTAACAGTTAGTTAACTTTACTGAATATGGTATGGATTCCGCTTCAATTGTGAATAGGTCGGACGTCACTCTGTGCATATAAATGCTTTGACGCAAATTAACATACATCTAATATAACAATGGAAGCTCATTCTATTAATGGAAGCTCATCGAAACACATACATTATGCCAAAAGCAACGATTCAGAATGGAGATCGGAACAAGGTAAATGCAGATATACATCACAAAGAGCAGATCGGGCAGACCTCGACCGACGAGGAATAAACGTTTCTCCATCGGAGAATAGTACAGATGAAGACACCATGACTAAACGAGAGAAAGCGATCAAGAGATTTGAGGAAATAGAAATGAATAGGGAGAGATATGTGGAGGAGGAGAATCAGACGAGACGATGAAGATGGGAATAAGCCAAGTAGAATGATCTAACGATTGAGGATTGGTCTGAGATTTTATGCCCGAGCTCCTTTTTTTAAATGTGAAATTAGAATTTTTTTTAATCAAATTGCTAAGATCATTTTAGGATATTTCATTTATATCAAAACACAATATTTTTTTCAAATTATTGAAGTCAAAGTTTATAAGCGTTGACCAAGAAAAGTCAAATGAGAAAAAACATTTTAGAATATAAAAATTGTTTTTTATAGTTAGAAGTATAGTAAATAAGAGCACAACCATTCATGCTTGTTTGTTATATTTAGAAAGTCAAAATTATTTTTTGGCAAACATGCTAAAATATAGAACACACTTTGGTAAGTTTTAAAATATTTTTGTATATTCCATTCGTCTCATTTGAATATTGTCGGCTTGACTTTTAAGGTCAGTTGTTTAGGATATAAATAATAAATTTGATACGGAGCATCAATTAATTACATATATAAATAAAGATTACATAGTTTTTAAATATTGTAATTTTATTATACATTTTTATCTACAAATAAAGATATTAATGGTCAAAGTGTTGCAGTGCAAATCGTAAAAAGTCAAAAAAGAAGATTCAAAAGAGACGTAGGGAGTAGTATTTTTTTGATAGAAATAACATTATAACAATTTCATTAATTATAGTAGTAAGCTTAGAACATTGACAATGGCAAGTACAAAAATTAAATGCCACATGATGACGTGAAGCATTCTAACCAATCAAAAAGAGTCCAATCAATGTGTGGCGAGTGGGTGGAGTGGCAAGTAATTATTTTTGTCATTTTTACACTTTCGTGACAATTTTAATTATAAAATTTTTTTACTTATCTCTTTTTCATAAAAATATATACACTTCATTTTTTAAAAAAAAAACTTTTTTTTACAAATAAAAAAATAAAAAAAATAAGAAAACAAGAAGAAAAGAATGGCTCGCCCAAGCCATACCTTGCATGGAAGAATACACAAGCCACAAATGGCAAAATAGGTAAATGGGTGATATGGCATGACGTGGCAAGCATTTGCCTCGCCACTGCCAATGCTCTTATGTCTATGGAAGAATTTGTTTTAGAAGCAAATTTCTTCTAAAAAATACTAATGACCTAATTTGATTTAAAAAATTTTAATAAAATTGTTAATAAATTAAAAATAAATGAAAACTCTGTTTGGGGGAGAAAAAAATTTTAAACCGCTTATTCATTTTTTTTAATAAAAAATGAGAAACTTATTTCGAGACAAACAAATGTAAAAAAAATAGTACTCCGTAATTTCATTTGGAGGGTGAAGTATTTATAATATGGCAATATTTGAAGCATAGGATAAACATTTATTTAATTGTTTTTATTAATTTATTTATGTTAGAATATTTTTTTTAGAAAACAATACTTTCATTAATATCATTAATATAGCAACAAAATCAAATACTCTAAGAATAAGTTGAAGAGAAAAAGCTATAACTCTCTAGTATTGGTTCGATCAATCGTCTATTTTTGTCGTTTCAAAATTAAAAAAAAATGTCTATTTTAGTTTTCAAAAAGCTCCATGCCTTTTTTTTGTTGGGGTTCATTTACCACCCCAAAAATTGAGGGTTGATGTGATGCCCACCATGAAGTTAAGCACTTGAATACATATCAGGCCCATTAAAGGGTGTGGGATATGCTTCATGAGGTGATTCCAACAACAAATAGAGTTATAAAACAAACCCAATATTTAGACACTGCAACTATGCTATAGTAGTAGAGTAGTATGTTGCAGGATTATGAGGGAGAGATGGAGGGGGGTTCTTTGGTTTCTTTCAAAATCAAACATTTCATTCCCATCAAACTGAACAGACTAAACCATACATAATGCTCCGTAACATACATACATCGATCATACGCTCTCTACCAGGAGGATTGCGCATAGTTTGGCACCTTACCATCCTGCGCGACAACAGAAATTTCCATCAAGACGAAAATCTAATGAATCAATTATTGCACTCTAAACAATGAAGACAACGAGCAAACCAGTTCCCACGATCCATACGCCTTTCTATTAAACTCCTGTTGTGCCTTGTGAAAGTAAGGGACCATATCCTGAAAGTTCAAATATATACATATCAATATATATAAGAGGAACATATATATATATGTGTGTGTGTGTGTGTGTGTGTGTGTGTGTGTATTAGTCCCAGCTGAATCAGCAGTGATTCCTCCAGAGTTACAGCTACCTCAGTCCAATTTCAGAAAAGGAAAAACTACTAGCTAGGCTGAAATTAGTCAACAATATAAAAATCCTGCCTATGCTTCTATGCAATCAACAGCCATACATCTGAAATTATGTCAAATTGGAAAACAAAAAACCAATGGCTGCTCCCCAATTTGAAGAAAGATGGGGTACATGCATGTTATGGCCCCTAGTATATTAGAATCCAAATAGGTAGGTATATGGTTGCTTTACGCGGTTCATTTTTGCAATTATGTTGTGCCTTCGTCCCAGCTTTCAAGTCGTAGGTTGATTTCACACAGCATAAGAAACATGTACAAAAGTGTAAAGTCTGTGGTTTGAATCTCGTAAGAGAGAAGATTTACGTGGGGAGGCAGACAGTAATTCTTTAAACTGCGGGAAAAAAAGTAATTGAGGAGAAATTTTAGGAATGAAAGATGTATCAAGCCTGGTTTATAGAACAATTCAATTTTACAAATCTAAGTTCATTTTAGTTCTAACTTCTAAATGTCATTAACTTTGAAACATTGTAAAAACAATGAAACCGATATTTTCATCTAATAGCCACAACAATCCTCTTCACTCACTTGGTCCAATTTTGCATCCTAAATTACTTGATATCAAAGCCCATTCACATTCACCGCCATTGTATCCTAGTGCTTATTTCATTCCCACCTACATTCCAACCTTTTTTCCTCAATCACCACAAGTTTAATGCCATTTATTAGGCACCATATCCACCTTAGCATTTGGCACCCAACTATTACTTATGGTCTTATGGCCACTGATCAATGACCGTGGACTAACTCCAGGTTTCTTTCTGGAATTGACTCTACCTTTGGGAATATAATAGGTTGGTTGTTGTTATTGATTATTAATGATCGTCTTTGTTGCTCTACGGTTAAACACTCCATCCGCACCAAAAAAAATATCGCATAAAATAATTCCCTCAAATCTCCAAAAAAAGAATGTCATATCAGCTATTGTCTTCCACAAGTGTTAAAATAGATAGCCTTCCAAATGCAAACTAAAGGGAGTAATAATTATATGTCCTTCAATTGTGCTGAGCTTCAAAAGCACATTGATTATAATTATATAGGGACTTCTACTATGTGTAATTATATTGTTATTTCTACTAAGTGTAATTAAGTGCATGTAAAACACCATAATGAAAAACTTAACCTTTGTCAGTACCATAAACACCATTCTTTATGGAGGGAAGGAGTAAAAAAAGCATATTATCCTCAATTATAAAACTAGTTTAGCTTTAAACAAATATTTCTTAGAAAAATGCTTACGTTAATAATGAATGACTTCCACTTTCTTGAAGCAGCTTTCCTGACCTGGTGGTAACAATAATTCGAAGATCAGAACTCTCCAATGACAAAGAAAAACAAAACCACAAGATAGTAACAAAGTACTTTCTCCGTTCCAAAATAATCCCAACACTTGCTTTTTCAAATTTACCAATGCACAAAACAACAAGAAAGCAACAAAGTACTTCTTTGCTTCAAAAATTGATCTTGTGAATTTTTTGTTCAAGATGAATCTAAAAAGATCCCACATATTTTTACTTGCGTATAGATGATCAGATGGGAGCATGTGAGTAGTGTAAAATTATGATCTTTGTGATTATTGAGGAACTGAGTATATATCAAAGGAGGTAACACCACTAACCTTCGCATACTTCCATGTGGGGTTTTGAGTCCTCATTTCTTTCCTAGAAGATGGATTGAGATCAAATTATAAAAAAAAAGGATTTAATACATAGTGTTGTCGAGATTGTTTCACTTGAAATGATAAGCAAGCAATTAAATTTTAAAGGAATGATATACATACAAGAATATACGGAAAGCAATGGCACGAATCACCCCTTTTTTTGGTGTAAGGTGTACACCCAGCATTTTTCTGAAAATGAACACAGAAACAACTAAATTGAAAGCATACAAAGTAAAACAACGGTCCCTCTCTAAGTCCACTCTTTCTTTTGGATTTTGAAAACATGTGCGGTATTAAATTGGCGGATATTGAATTTGACAATACATACATCTGACCACTACGATTAGGTGGCGGGGGTCTTGGGGGGAGAACAGGAAACAAATGAGGATTTTCCTTGCGAAAGGCAGCAATTTTTTCTAGCACGTCAACCACCTCGTTGCGCATCTTTTCAGCTATGATGATAACAACAACAATCAAATTTTAAAACACAGACACAGAGAGACATGAGAAATCAAAAGCAATGACTGTGTACCAGATTTATTGGGGTCATTGTCAACCTTGAATTCCTTTAGATGTAAACTTAAGTCTCGTGCGTCACACATCACTTTTGCTTTAAATATTTTTTCCCTACCATCAGTAGTATCACAGGCTGTGAATGTCAAATAATACATGATCCCGCCAACTCCCTGCATGTTAACTTTCACAAGCTGTCTGTACTCCAGAGGTATTCCCTAATAACATAAATTCGAATAGAGCTCAATGAACCACACGGATGAAAAAAACTAGCAAAGTTATTCTATAGTTAATTAACATAGAACTTGTTTGAAACAAAATAACTAGCATTTTTCATTTGACATTCAAAGTAATACTACGTAGTTAATTTGGAACATCTCTATTTTCAATACCAATGGTTGTTCAATCAAAACTCTACACGTTCTTCTTTTATTTGTTTTGAACCAAATCACTTCATCTATATTATTAGAACAATATAGGTTATATATGTTCCTAACAACACAAAAATTGCATTTACCCCATTCTCGGCCTGTTTCAGGGCAGCAAATTGAGCGACCTTTTCAGCTGGTTTCCATTCACATGACGTGGGCCGAACCGGGAAAATTCCTCCAGGTACATTGCTATAACAACCATCACCATAATTTCCCTGTGTACAGGAGTATCACAAATTTAAAAAAATATCAAAAAATGACGACTCTACAGAGAGAGACCTATATGTCTTGGTGAGATATTTTTTTTTATGAAACCCAAGGTGTGACCATCTTGATTGACTTATAACTATAAATTGATTGCGCCAGGGAAAAACATACTCCGTCCGGATTTGGCATCTACTTTTGCATTTTGGAGTGTCCAGAATCACTCCCACTTTTTTAGTAGTTGAACATGGAAGAAGTGCCAACAATATCCTTGAAATCAAGTAACATTAAAACCAAAAACATGTTGTGTTTGATGTTGGGGGAGAGTGTTATGATAGCATGTTGAGTTCATCAAAATGCTTTACATTTGAGGTGTTAAGATAATATCATAACAAAATCCGGACAGCAAAGTGTAGTATAATATTAAAAATGTAGTGCACCACAGTTTGGCCTCGTTTGAAATCAAAAATACATAATTAACAAGACACTAAATGCATATATAGTATCAAGAATGCAATATAATGCATGGTAATTAAAGGAATGGCAAAGATCAACCCCAGATTTGCCAGCTTTTTTTCCCTTGGCGGTATATTCAGATCGATTCATCACACGATAACGCTTCCGGCGTCGGGGAATGCTTTTTGCAGGTCCATCAAGATTCTTATTATTATCCTCCACATTTTCATCCATGACCCTACAATTTCATAATCAAATCGCAAATAAATAAGTGTTGTTGATATTGAATTATTCATCAAAAGTATTCATCTACCATTCAAAACTTCAATCGATTGATTCAATCCCCAAATATTACGATATGCTTGTAGTTTGAAGAAGATAGCAAATAAATAAATAAGTAAATCCAGAAACTTATTTAGGGTTTCATCACTCAATGCCACCCAACAAAATAACATCTCCTAACTCCGCATATAATACTGGAAAAAGCAGGTTATCTAAATCTGAAAACCCTAATTACGATTGGAAGTTAACAGATGAAAATAAACACATACGAAATAAAGAAATCGCATAAAACAAAGACGGGGGAGACTGCCGATTTAGGATCGGGGAGCCCCTATGGTACGTACCCTCGAAGACGATGTTTGTTGATATTTCATTGCGGTAAAACTCTTGTTTAAATTTGAATGTTTAAAAATATTGATTGCTTTAAAAATCTGTTTATTTTAAATTTCAGTTTATTCAAATAATCTGTAGAAGTTAAAAAACAAACAGTCTTCTTCTTGCAGACTGCAGACCTTTGGTCCACCTCTTCTTCTGCAGATATGTGCAGATGTGGTCTGCAGACTGCAGACCTTTTTCTGCAGAAAAAACAAACAGCACCTTAATGTCGTAGGATGACCCGGGGCCACTCCGGTACCCCGTTCGTAAAATTAATGGTTCATATCCCCTAACCCCCGGTAAACCCCCCACCCCGGCCCCAACCCGAACACACCCCTCCACCCCTTTCAATTTCACCCCACAAGTTGATTTTGACTTAGGAGTCAAATTTTGACTCCAAAATCAAAATCAACTTGTGGGGTGCAATTGAAAGGAGTGGGGGTGTGTTTGGGTCGGGGCCGGGGTGGGGGTTTACCGGGGGTAGGAAGCGTCAATTTTATGAACGGGGCACCGGAGCGGCCCCGGGTCATGCTATGACATTAAGGTTCAATATCAATTGAACCTTGGTGTAATTTAAAATTTTAAATAATTAAATTAAAAACATAAAAACATTTAGGCCCCATTTGTTACATGGAATTGAAATTATGGAATTAAAATTGGAATTGAGGACTTCAATTCCAATTTTGGTGTCTGGTAGCACACAAAAGTTTTGTGGATTTGAAATTGACAGTGCAAAAAATAAATTGGAATTAGTGGGTTCAATTCCCATGAAATTTAAATTCCAATTCCATCAATTCCTTATACCAAACGGACCATTAAAATTTACCTCAAACAATTATATTATTAAACTTAAAACACTTGAACATTTCATTAAAACTTAGAGTGATTCATTAAAAGTGATACATTAAAATTAAATTAAAAATAATATAAAATTGATACATTTAATAAATAACGTACACAATTAAAAAAATAAATTAAAACTTGTTTTAACACTGATTTTAATTAAAATAATTAAACTAAAAGCATAAAATACAATTAAATAATACGGAGTACAAGTTTACAAAAACTCAAAGTAAAAATAAAAAAAGAAATTAAAAAACAGAAAAATGAAAAAAAATTCAAAAAATCAAAATTGAAAAATTGAAAATCATTTTAAAACTAAAAAAAGGAAAAGAAGTAACAAAATAGAAAAAGAAAATGAAAAAGAAGCAAAAAAGAAGAAAGAAGAAAGGGAAGAAACGAAAAAGGAAAAGCAAACAAACAAACAAAAGAAATGTAAATAAAAAAGTTTGTAAAGCAAAAAAGTTTGATAAAAAAGAAGAGAGGGAAGAAACGAAAAAGCTTGCTCTTTTGTTTTAGTAAAATACGGATATATGTAAATAAAAAAGTTTTCGTTCCTCACATTGAAGTTCACTTATGATAAATTGGTCAAACTTTTTTGCTGAGAAGCGAACAAATGGATATGTATGGCAACAATTTGGGTACAACTTTTTTATGAATGTGTGGAAACATATTAGAAAAAATGAAGAAAAAAGGTTTTACTGTCGTGTTGTGCAGCACCACGCACAACAAGAGATATACTCTGTGGTGGTAGATGGGTCTTCCAACATTACTCAGCAGGAGACATGTGAACTTAAATCGCGAACATGTAGCTGTACGTGGTCAATGGGTAACACATTTCACATCACGTGGAGTCATGTTCACGCAGTATGTCATTACTGTAATGTCACTGTAGATCATTTGATTCCGATTTTTTTTCGATTCAGTCATACATTAACGCTTACTCTGGCATCATAATGTCGCTTCCAAATGAGTCTGAATAGCCTACTCTATAGTACGAGATATTGAGGCCAACGCCGTAGCAGAGCACACGAACCGCCCGACCTACGGGAACAAGCTATCCGAATAACATGGACTATCGACCACAGAGACATCGCAACGAGAAATAGCTGATGGTGTAAATTATCGACCGGTATATCGTTTTGGCCCGGCAAAAACGATAAACTAGTCTAAAAAATACACCAAACTATAAACATAGGAATTTTTACGTGGAAACCCAAATCGGGAGAAAACCACGGGCCTTTTTTGGCGGTACCTTGCCAACGGGGGATTTTTATTAATATCGGGGGTGTGGAGGAGAGAAGTAGGAACTAGACCTCCATTTAGTAGTTCTTCCAATGCAGATGCCCCGAGGACCATCCAAGCTAAATATGTGGGTGAGTAAGGAGTACTTCGATCCGATCCCTCCATCCCGAATTAATCATCTTACTTTCGTTAATTGTCTCACTAATTTACTTTCCTAGTAAAGTAAAGAGTATGTGCAGTGGTCCACAACTTTTCTCTTTCTTCTAGACAAATTTCAAACATTGATTTCTTTACTATTCAAACTTTTCTTAAACACCACGAAGACAAAGTCACAATCGACCGAATTATATCTTGGGCCCTGAGTGATTGAGGAATTTAAGGTCCTTAACTCTAGGCACAATGAAAATATAAGTCAATAATAAGGACAATCGCATGAACCACCCCATTGCCTTTTACGATATGTTGTGTAACGCCCCAAAACCCAACCTCTAAGAACTAATTAATTAAAAATAATTAGTTAATAATTAAGACGGACTTGGGGTTAATTAGAAAATTTGTAAAGAAATTATGAAGGATATACCGTTATGTAGGGTTCGGTGAGATGAATCCAACGGTGCAAATGGATCAAAATTCGAAGTAAGTTGGCCCAAAAAGTGTATTTGCTCGAGGTACATTAATTAATTACGGACGAATCCATATGGTATTTAAATAATCTTACGTGCGTGTAACCACACGGATGCCGCCTGACTCACCCCACCATCTCTCTTTGCCGATCGACAATAGCGCCCAACCGAAAGAAGAAGAAGAAGAATGAGAGGAATTCGACCGTCCCCGCTCCCTCTCTGCTCTTGTTCGCTTGTAATTAGTCGTTCATCGTTTTGAGCTGAGTACGTGTAACCCTAAAGTTAGAGTATTCATTTAGGTTTGAAATTCACATTCGTAATTGTTGTGCTGTTTGAATTGCATGAAAACTTATAATATTGGTTTATTTGGGAATTTATGGGTTATGACCGAATCGACGGGTAGAACACATGAATTAGGCTTTATAGGACTATAAGCGTTTATGTGATCTTGAGTATGTTATTACCACTGCTTTTGAATGACTAGTTTGAGAAGAACTATGGCTGGAAGCGTCTTTACGATATGAACAGATCAAACAGTGGGCTTCTGCGACTAATGGTAGGTCGGTACTGCTAGGCGAAACATTGCTACCGTCACACGCCATGCAACAATGCCAGACTTGCTAGAAGGTTGACAATCGCGATAGTCGACTATTGTTCGATGTATGCTAACCACTGTACGGCGGTACGTCAATACTGCTACCGCCTGATAGTCACGATTTTACTAAGTACTTCCGTCTCTTTTTGTCTGAGAATCTACTAACGTAAATACAGGTTACGTTGTGTTGATCCAACACTGTAACTGAGGTAAATCCACCTAAGAGAATCTCTAGGACTGACACATGAATATTAGGAAAGTAAGAGTTTAAGCCATGTAGAGCCTACCGGGACCAAAATGGCTAACCGGGTAAAAACGTACGTACGAGCATCCTTAAACTGCCTGGTGATCCATCACTGGAAATTCCACCCACTCAACGGAGGACTCCTTCGTTGGTTGAGCATGACCCGCCCGTCCAGTGAGACCAATCATGACTCTATAGAAAATAAAAGGTTCTTAGTCTAGAATAAGTTATAGGAACTGGCTCTTGGTGATCCACTAACCTCGTAGAATCTACACGTTTGATGAGAATGGAAATGGGCAAGTGCGAGGTAAATTGTGTGTTGAATTATGTGTGATGTATATGTTGATTGCATGATGTTACATGATGGTTTTGAATTGTGGATTTGCCTTATTGTTTACCTTGACGTTAGATATTTCTCACTCATCGTCATTATTGAGCGTGTAGTTTGTTTATTTGCTAGACGTAGATAATCGAGGACATGATGAATCTAGAGTCGGTTCCGGAGGACAATGAAGAGGAAGAGATGTTGGTTGATATGATTGAGGATTTGGAATTAATCTTTATCTCCGAATAATTTTTTACGTTTTCAGGCATGAGTCCCAAGTTGTTTAAATAAATTAAGCTTCTGCTCTTTGGATTTTTACTCCGATGATGGATTTTTAAAGTACAAGGATCTGAATAAACGAATCTGAACAGAGGAGCTCACAGAACTTCTTAGATCAAACACATTAGAAATTAAACAAATAAAATCCCAGTAAAAGAAGATCACAGAACATTTTAGGAAAATGGTTAGTAAATGTGCCATGAGGAATTACTAACACAAACCCATAACTCACTTCACCGTCGAAGGAACCCAAGATTTCAAGATTCCATCCCCAATTCCACCATTTACGCCTCAACGATGAACTTTGAAAATAAAGCAATTAGTTAAATACATAGGCATTATGTACTGAATTTATTACTTCAAATTACAGGAGACGATTATCCATAACCATGCGTCTAGGCTTTGACCAATATAAATTTTTTTTAATCGATGCAAAAAGTCTAAAGCATCGTATATCTCAAAGAACCGATGCCATTGATATTATTAAAAAACAATTCGAAAAAATAAAAATGGGTATTAGTTTTGATTATTTTAAATAATCGATGCTATTACTCCATAACATTAGTTATTTAAAATAAGTGATGCTAATGCTCCTTTTAAATTTTTCAAAATTTTAAAAGGTTAATAATCCAAAAAATTGCTGGTAGGTACCCTGTATTTTGAAATAAAGACTGCTAGGTACCTCTGGTTTTTAAAATATACTACGAGGTACCCTAAAATATTGAAAAACTAACTAAGGGTTGATTTTCCATCCATCCCTCCGTTCCCTCCAATTACTTCCGTCATTTCATCATCATCACCATCATATCATCATCATCATTATCATCATCACCCATCCATCATCATCTCCCTCGTGTTCTTCTTCACCCGCCTCCTCCAGTCCTCCCCCTCCTCATTTCCTTCTTCTTCTTCTTTGATCTAGCCCCCACCCCCACCCCCAAACCGTACCCCCCTTTTATTCTTCTTATTTTTCTATTATTATTATTATTATGAAAATTTAATTAGTAATTTTACTCTCTAAAAAGTAATTTTACTACTCTAATGTTTAGAAAAAAGCACTAATAAATAGTGCTAAACATGCAATAATAATAATTATTATAAATAAAGTATAACCACTACTAATTATTTTTAATATAAATAATGATATCAATTATTATTATTAAAAGAATTAGTAGTTGTGCTACTCAATTTTATATTAAAAAAACTAATAATTATGAGTATTGATTTTATTTATTATTTATTATT
>OOIL02000450.1:2558821-2609996 GCA_900332095.2 Cuscuta campestris | reverse complement strand
CAAATCATTTGATATCATGCACACAATGTTCATTTCAGACATTCATAGTTTTGATAATGTTCAATTCATATCAACACATTTTATTCAATTCAAATATTATTCTGACAGTGCCCTTAAATTATTCTTAATCTAAGGCCAAATAATAACAACGCTCTTAGCTAATCTTAGTCTAAGGCCAGATTATAACGATGCTCTTAGCTAGTCTTAGTCTAAGGCCAGATCATAACAATGCTCTTAAAAAGGCAATTAATTATCAGACACTTAAACTATCATTAGTTTAAGGCAATCGATTTCGGACACTTAACTATAGTCAGTTAAGGCAATCAGACACTTAAACTATCACTAGTTTAAGGCAAATGATTCAGACACTTAACTGTAGTCAGTTAAGGCAACAACAACAATATGGCAATTGGTCAACATTGGATCGGGCATTCTCAAACGAGTAATCCTCTAGCTTGGTCTACGAATCCCGTTTATGCATTTTTATCTAATTCATCGAATATTCATGTTTCACAAATCCATACTAATATGAGATATATTCTAGAGGTCTTCTAGATAGCCTTAACATCAATTCTCTAAATGTGTATATCTTAGAGTTTCTCTAGATACCTTTAACACTACAAATCATTTCATAACTATAACTGTATTCATTTTACTCATGATTCGATCATAAATACTTATTTTAATCAGTGGGTTCATTACTCATAATCACCCATAATATTCATTTATCATAATCATCAATTAACATAACCAATGATAACAAATAGCGGCCTAGCTTCGAATGTTAACACCCAAACTTACCGTCATGCAACACATATCATTTTTAGTTCACAATAAATATGAGATAAATATGAATCTAACTTCGATTTATAGCTCACTCTCAAATGTTAATTAAGGTTCTGCAATTAACAGATGCAGCAGCCCTTTTTGATGAATCTGAAATTCCGGAGTATGGAATACAACCACAACCATCTCATCCACCTATTATAGTGGCGACTGCAATTCAACCCTAATGCTAGAGATCACTCAGGAAAAAATCAAGCATTTCCTTAAAGGGTTGAACGATTTAAGGAAGAAGAACAATTTAAGGAAAAAGACTCACCCATTTCATAAGCCTAGAGGATAGGAAAAAGCCTCTCTGGTGCAGCAGCTCTATGACCTACTGACGGCACCAGAAGTCTCCCTATTGCTTTCATGAGATTGGAGGTTGTATGTTTCTTCTTCCATTCATAGCAAACCACTTTAGAACACATAAGAAGAAACATAATGATTGTTCATCTGAAAATCTTGGGATAATACTAAGAAAACAATCCTTTACTTATTTACATAGCTCCATTGGCGTACTTGATACATTGGCGGAAATTTTTAGAGGATCTTCCTTAATACACTGGCTGAGAGGCGCACCTGATACATTGGCAGAAATTTTTAAAGAAGCTTCCCTAATACGGGTATGAATCGTTGTAGAATCGTTGTAGATGTGGCTACGTCTTCTTGAGTCATCTCGTCGAACACACAATGAGCATTGCGTGTTTAAAAAAATCAGGATTTTGAAGAACACGACATCACCTATGAACTGCCATCTCCAATAGAACCACAACATTTATAACTTCGTAAACACAACCCAGTCCCTGATTCACTAATTCTGCAAATTGGAATTAGACATTATTGATCCTAAAAAATAGGAGAGGGAGGTTTGTGCTGATGCAGTGCTACAATTTGGTATATTACCTGTGCGAATCTGAAAAATTAGAAAGAATTGAAACTTATGGAGTGAAGGAAACGGGCTATGGTGCTCTGTCAACTGCCACCAGGGTTCAAGTTCGAAAAAGAGGTACCGAAAAGCAAGCATTAACTTTGTAAAGAAAATCAAAACTATTTCAAACCTGAATAATAGGTAAAAGCCGAAGAAGATGATGGAAAAAATGGATGCAGTCAAAATGGATTTTTCAGTAACACTTTTAGAGTTGAGTTGGAAAATCAAACCAAATTTTTAATTGAAGCTATGTACATACCTGGCCTACAATTTATGCCCGAAGCTCCTCCTTTAATGGCCGCCGAAGATCCTCCATTAATGGCCGCCGAAGCTCCGTCGTTAATGGCCGCCAGAATCCATATGGTAGAAAAGATAGTCGGCGTCGGCGTCGTCGTCTCCTATCTTGTTCCATTCGAAGGCTATATGTCCGCCATAGGAAGAGGAACCCTAGATGCTTCGCCGTTTAGGAGGAGGGAAGAGAGAGCCCGTTCAATGCATTTACGGATCTAAGGCGTAAAACTCGAGAAAAGCGGCTTAGCTTCTCCCATACGCTCCCTCTAATCAATGCACTGCTCTCATTTTACTGTACGTGGCACTATTCGGAAGCATCGTTCCGTGTGAACAGCTGGAGACAGGACGCCCTACTCATCCATGCCAGCAGAAGCCCGAACCCGACCCATTACTGTGTGTAATTGGATATCAAATTTTAGGCGGGAACACTGTTCCCATTCGGTTTGCTGATTCCCTTACCCCTAACCAAACGCCCCCTTACTCCGTAGATCTATCGCGAGGAGAAGCTAAGGTATCAATCGGGAGAAGGTTTCTTTGCCGGAGGTCAAACGACTCTCTTTCCACTTCCGCAGCAAACCTCAGCCGCCGCACCCAAATCCGCTGGATTCCGGAGCGTTTGGGATGAAGAAGTACGGCCGCCTGTTTAATCTCAGTTACATTTGGCCCAACCGCATTTACCCTCGACGTCCTGTGTTAGCTCCGGCGTTGTCTCTGATGCTGGTCTCGACGAGAAAGATTTCATTCTTAACCAAGATTTCTTTTGGTAAAGCTTCAATTCACCCGTTTGGGGTTCAATTTATTCTTCAAATTCAGCTTTGATTTGCAATTGATTTATGGTTTCTTATGTAGTACCCCTGATTACAGTACCCCCAACAATTCCAAATGGGTTGGACTTCGAGAAGGTAAATTATATTTCCTTTTTTCTTCTTTCTCTTTCAGATGTTGTACATAGCATATAATATCATTGGGTTTACCCGTCTGGTATTGGGTAATCCTCTTTACAGGATAATTTAATTTGTCCCAAGTCGATCACCTGAGAAAGTACAATCCGTTGGAAGCAAAATGCAGAGAATGGGTAACTCTATTTTCATGTTTGTTTTCTCTGTTTTACAGCAATTTCAATTTCAATTGTTCATCTTCTGTTCATGATTGCGTAGAGTGTTTAATGAGTCATTTAGTGTATATTGCTTGTGGGAGTGCTTGAAGTTTCTTCCTCTTGATGAAAAGATGGGCAGCTAGAAAAAGTTTTTAGAAAGCCATTGGTTGGGCAACTTGTTTTGAAAATTAATTACCGGTTCTAGAGAATTAATTGGTTATTTGGAGAATGTTCTTGCTTGCAATACCTGAGTATGATATTATGAGTCATTCTGAAAATAAGCTCTCCACAGGTTTAATGGAGTCATACCACCCACTTGGTGTTAACTTATCAATGATGATACATTTGTTGTCAGCCAAGCATTCCTTTTCACACCTGCCATGCCTCATAGACTGCCAGCCCTCTATACCCACCTTGCTATGATTTTCTTAGTATTACAATGTCTTCATTAATGTCATGAATATGGTAGTTCTTCCCATAAGTTGGCAAGTTAGTGTTGCTTGCCAGCACTCTTATTCAGTACTTTTTGTCCACATTTTTGCAGATGGCCTTTCAGTTTCTTTTACTTCAAAATCTTGTAGCACACAAGTACCTGATGCTACACATGTTACTTCCGTGGGAGATGAGACGACGAAGTTGGAGAAAACAACCAGGCCACCCAATAACCACGGTTATATTTCACAATCTGCCATGGCCTTAAGGTGTATAGGTATGCCTCCTCCCTGCATTCAAAACCCTTACCTCAAAGATGCTTTAGTAGCAAATATTGATCTGTTTGGAACTCGAGGATCAAAATATTCAGGTATTAGTTTTTTCCCTTGCCAGAAGTTTGTGTTTGTTTTACCTTGAGAAAGATTTCATTCTTAGCCAAGATTTTTTTTTGGTAAAGCTTCAATTCACCCGTTTGGGGTTCAATTTATTCTTCACATTCTGCTTTGATTGGTAATTGTTTTATAATTTCTTATGTAGTACCCCTGATTACATTACCCCCAGTAATTCCAAATGGGTTAGACTTCGAAAAGGCAAATTATCTTTCCTTTTCTTCTTTCTCTTTCAGATGTTGTACATAGCATATAATATCATTGGGTTTACCCGTCTGGTATTGGGCAATCCTCTCTACAGGATAATTTAATTTGTCCCAAGTCGATCACCCGAGAAAGAACAATTCGTTGGAAGCAAAATGCAGAGAATGGGTAACTCTATTTTCAAGTTTGTTTTCTCTGTTTTACAGCAATTTCACTAGTTTATCTTCTGTTCATGATTGCGTAGAGTGTTTAATGAGTCATTTAGTGTTTATTGCTTGTGGGAGTGCTTGAAGTTTCTTCATCTTGATGAAAAGATGGGCAGCTAGGAAAAGTATTTAGAAAGCCATTGGTTGGGCGACATGTTTAGCTAATTAAATACCGGTTCTAGAAAATTAATTGGTTAGTTAGAGAATGTTCTTGCTTGCAATACCTGAGTATGATATTATGAGTCATTCTGAAAGTAAGCTCTCCACAGGTTTAATGGAGTCATACCACCCACTTGGTGTTAACCTATCAATGATGATACATTTTCTGTCAGCCAAGCATTCTATTTCGCAGCTGCCATGCCTCGTAGCCTGCCAGCCCTCTATTTCCACCTTGCTCTGATTGTCTTAGTATTACAATGTCTTCATTAATGTCATGAATAGAGAAGTTCTTCCCATAAGGTGGCAAGTTAGTGTTGCTTGTTAGCACTCTTATTCAGTACTTTTTGTCCACATTTTTGCAGATGGCATTTCAGTTTCTTTTACTTCAAAATCTTGTAGCACACAAGTACCTGATGCTACACATGTTACTTCTGTGGCAGATGAAATGACGAAGTTGGAAAAAACCAGGCCACCCAATAACCACGGTTATATTTAACAATCTGCCATGGCCTTAAGGTGTAGAGTTATGCCTCCTCCCTGCATTCAAAACCCATTCCTCAAAGATGCTTTAGTAGGAAGTACTGATCTGTTTGGAAGTCGAGGATCAAAATATGCAGGTATTAGTTCTTTCCCTTGCCAGAAGTTTGTGTTTGTTTTACCTTGAGAATGATTTCATTCTTAACCAAGATTTTATTTAGAAAAGCTTTAAACCACCCGTTTGGGGTTCAATTTATTCTTCACATCCTGCTTTGATTTGTAATTGATTTATGTTTTCTTATGTGGTACCCCTGATTACATTACCCTTAGCAATTCCAAATGGGTTTGACTTCAAGAAGGTAAATTATCTTTCTTTTTTTCTTTTTTCTCTTTCAGATGTTGTACATAGCATATAATATCATTGGGTTTACCCGTCTGGTATTGGGCAATCCTCTCTACAGGATAATTTAATTTGTCCCAAGTCGATCACCCGAGAAAGTACAATCCGTTGGAAGCAAAATGCAGAGAATGGGTAACTCTATTTTCAAGTTTGTTTTCTCTGTTTTACAGCAATTTCAATTGTTTGTCTTCTGTTCATGATTGAGTAGAGTGTTTAATGGGTCATTTAGTGTATATTGCTTGTGGGAGTTCTTGAAGTTTCTTCATCTTGATGAAAAGATGGGCAGCTTGAAAAAGTATTTAGAAAGCTATTGGTTGGGCAACATGTTTAGCTAATTAAATACCGGTTCTAGAAAATTATTTGGTTAGTTGGAGAATGTTCTTGCTTGCAATACTTGAGTATGATATTATGAGTCATTCTGAAAGTAAGCTCTCCACAGGTTTAATGGAGTCATACCACCCACTTGGTGTTAACCTATCAATGATGATACATTTGTTGTCAGCCAAGCATTCTATTTTGCAGCTGCCATGCCTCGTAGCCTGCCAGCCCTCTATATCCACCTTGCTATGATTTTCTTAGTATTACAATGTCTTCATTAATGTCATGAATAGAGTAGTTCTTCCCATAAGTTGGCAAGTTAGTGTTGCTTGTTAGCACTCTTATTCAGTACTTTTTGTCCACATTTTTGCAGATGGCCTTTCAGTTTCTTTTACTTCAAAATCTTGTAGCGCACAAGTACCTGATGCTACACTTGATACCTCTGTGGCAGATGAGACGACAAAGTTGGAAAAAACAACCAGGCCACCCAATAAACACGGTTATATTTCACAATCTGCCATGGCCTTAAGGTGTAGAGTTATACCTCCTCCCTGCATTGAAAACCCATACCTCAAAGATGCTTTAGTAGAAGATATTGATCTGTTTGGAAGTCGAGGATCAAAATATGCAGGTATTAGTTTTTTCTCTTGCCAGAAGTTTGTGTTTGTTTTACCTTGAGAAAGATTTCATTCTTAACCAAGATTTCTTTTGGTAAAGCTTCAATTCACCCGTCTGCGGTTTCATTTATTCTTCACATTCTGCTTTGATTTGTAATTAATTTATGTTTTCTTATGTAGTACCCCTGATTACATTACCCCCATCAATTCCAAATGGGTTGGACTTTGAGAAGGTAAATTATCTTTCCTTTTTTCTTCTCCCTTTCAGATGTTGTACATAGCATATAATATCATTGGGTTTACCCGTCTGGTATTGGGCAATCCTCTTTACAGGATAATTTAATTTGTCCCAAGTCGATCACCTGAGAAAGTACAATCCGTTGGAAGCAAAATGCAGAGAATGGGTAACTCTACTTTCAAGTTTGTTTTCTCTGTTTTACAGCAATTTCAATTGTTTGTCTTCTGTTCATGATTGAGTAGAGTGTTTAATGTTTCATTTAGTGTATATTGCTTTTTTGAGTGCTTGAAGTTTCTTCATCTTGATGAAAAGATGGGCAGCTAGAAAAAGTATTTAGAAAGCCATTGGTTGGGCGACATGTTTAGCTAATTAAATACCGGTTCTAGAAAATTAATTTGTTAGTTGGACTGTTGGAGAATGTTCTTGCTTGCAATACCTGAGTATGATATTATGAGTCATTTTGAAAGTAAGCTCTCCAGAGGTTTAATGGAGTCATACCAATTACCACCCACTTGGTGTTAACCTATCAATGATGATACATTTGTTGTCAGCCAAGCATTCTATTTCACAGCTGCCATGCCTCGTAGCCTGCCAGGCCTCTATATCCACCTTGCTATGATTTTCTTAGTATTACAATGTCTTCATTAATGTCATGGATAGAGTAGTTCTTCCCATAAGTTGGCAAGTTAGTGTTGCTTGTTAGCACTCTTATTCAGTACTTTTTGTCCACATTTTTGCAGATGGCCTTTCAGTTTCTTTTACTTCAAAATCTTGTAACACACAAGTACCTGACGCTACACATGATACTTCTGTGGCAGATGAGACGACAAAGTTGGAAAAAACAACCAGGCCACCCAATAACCACGGTTATATTTCACAATCTGCCATGGCCTTAAGGTGTAGAGTTATGCCTCCTCCCTGCATTCAAAACCCATACCTCAAAGATGCTTTAGTAGCGGATATTGATCTATTTGGAAGTCGAAGATCAAAATATTCAGCTATTAGTTTTTTCCCTTGCCAGAAGTTTGTGTTTGTTTTACCTTGAGAAAGATTTCATTCTTAGCCAAGATTGCTCTTGGTAAAGCTTCAATTCACCAATTTGGGGTTCAATTTATTCTTCACATCCTGCTTTGATTTGTAATTGATTTATGTTTTCTTATGTAGTACCCCTGATTACATTACCCCCAGCATTTCCAAATGGGTTGGACTTCGAGAAGGTAAATTATCTTTCCTTTTTTCTTCTTTCTCTTTCCGATGTTGTACATAGCATATAATATCATTGGGTTTACCTGTCTGGTATTGGGCAATCATCTTTACAGGATAATTTAATTTGTCCCAAGTCGATCACCCGAGAAAGTACAATCCGTTGGAAGCAAAATGCAGAGAATGGGTAACTCTATTTTCAAGTTTGTTTTCTCTGTTTTACAGCAATTTCAATTGTTTGTCTTCTGTTCATGATTGAGTAGAGTGTTTAATGGTTCATTTAGTGTATATTGCTTGTTTGAGTGCTTGAAGTTTCTTCATCTTGATGAAAAGATAGGCAGCTAGAAAAAGTATTTAGAAAGCCATTGGTTGGGCGACATGTTTAGCTAATTAAATACCGGTTCCAGAAAATTAATTGGTTAGTTGGAAAATGTTCTTGCTTGCAATACCTGAGTATGATATTATGAGTCATTCTGAAAGTAAGCTCTCCAGAGGTTTAATGGAGTCATACCACCCACTTGGTGTTAACCTATCAATGATGATACATTTGTTGTCAGCCAAGCATTCTATTTCACAGCTGCCATGCCTCGTAGCCTGCCAGCCCTCTATATCCACCTAGCTATGATTTTCTTAGTATTACAATGTCTTCATTAATGTCATGGATAGAGTAGTTCTTCCCATAAGTTGGCAAGTTAGTGTTGCTTGTTAGCACTCTTATTCAGTACTTTTTGTCCACATTTTTGCAGATGGCCGTTCAGTTTCTTTTACTTCAAAATCTTGTAGCACACAAGTATTTGATGCTACACATGATACTTCTGTGGCAGATGAGACGACGAAGTTGGAAAATATAGCCATGCCACCCAATAACAACGGTTATATTTCACAATCTGCCATGGCCTTAAGGTGTAGAGTTATGCCTCCTCCCTTCATTCAAAACCCATAACTCAAAGATGCTTTAATAGCAGATATTGATCTGTTTGAAAGTCGAAGATCAAAATATGCAGGTATTATTTTTTCCCTTGCCAGAAGTTTGTGTTTGTTTTACCTTGAGAAAGATTTCATTCATAGAGAAGATTTATTTTGGTAAAGCTTCAATTCCCCCGTTTGGGGTTCAATTTATTCTTCACATTCTGCTTTGATTTGTAATTGATTTATGTTTTCATATGTAGTACCCCAGATTACATTACCCCCAGCAATTCCAAATGGGTTGGACTTTGAGAAGGTAAATTATCTTTCCTTTTTTCTTCTCTCTTTCAGATGTTGTACATAGCATATAATATCATTGGGTTTACCCTTCTGGTATTGGGCAATCCTCTTTACAGGATAATTTAATTTGTCCCAAGTCGATCACCCGAGAAAGAACAATCCGTTGGAAGCAAAATGCAGATAATTGGTTACTCTATTTTCAAGTTTGTTTTCTCTTTTTTACAGCAATTTCACTTGTTTGTCTTCTGTTCATGATTGTGTAGTGTTTAATGGGTCATTTCGTGTATATTGCTTGTGGGAGTGCTTGAAGCTTCTTCATCTTGATGAAAAGATGGGCAGCTAGAAAAAGTTTTTAGAAAGCCATTGGTTGGGCGACATTTTTAGCTAATTAAATACCGGTTCCAGAAAATTAATTGGTTAGTTGGAGAATGTTCTTGCTTGCAATACCTGAGTATGATATTATGAGTCATTCTGAAAGTAAGCTCTCCACAGGTTTAATGAAGTTATACCACCCACTTGGTGTTAACTTATCGATGATGATACATTTGTTGTCAGCCAAGCATTCTTTTTCACAGCTGCCATGCCTCGTAGTCTGCCAGCCCTCTATATCCACTTTGCTATGATTTTCTTAGTATTACAATGTCTTCATTAATGTCATGAATAGAGTAGTTCTTCCCATAAGTTGGCAAGTTAGTGTTGCTTGTTAGCACTCTTATTCAGTACTTTTTGTCCACATTTTTGCAGATGGACTTTCAGTTTCTTTTACTTCAAAATCTTGTAACACACAAGTACCTGATGCTACACATTATACTTCTGTGGCAGATGAGACGACAAAGTTGGAAAAAACAACCAGGCCACCCAATAACCACGGTTATATTTCACAATCTGCCATGGCCTTAAGATGTAGAGTTATGTCCCTCCCTGCATTCAAAACCCATACCTCAAAGATGCTTTAGTAGCGGATATTAATCTATTTGGAAGTCGAAGATCAAAATATTCAGGTATTAGTTTTTTCCCTTGCCAGAAGTTTGTGTTTGTTTTACCTTGAGAAAGATTTCATTCTTAGAGAAGATTTTTTTTGGTAAAGCTTCAATTCACCCGTTTGGGGTTCAATTTATTCTTCACATTCTGCTTTGATTTGTAATTGATTTAGGTTTTCTTATGTAGTACCCCTGATTACATTACCCCCAACAATTCCAAATGGGTTGGACTTCGAGAAGGTAAAATATCTTTCCTTTTTTCTTCTTTCTCTTTCAGATGTACATAGCATATTATGTCATTGGGTTTACCCGTCTGGTATTGGGCAATCCTCTTTACAGGACAATTCAATTTGTTCCAAGTCGATCACCCAAGAAAGTGTAGGAAACTGATAGGAAGAACAGATTGGTATGCAGAATAGAATTTTTATTGATTGTGATTTTTCATACAGGAATGCTATGTTCCTGGAATATTTATAGACAGCAACCAACACAACTATTGACACTAATCAACACATCTATTACTAACTAATACAACTTCCAGAAATAACTACCCATAACTGCCCCTTTTAGAAACTGCTGTTTTTTATTTAAATTAATTAAATATGTAAAACACACTAAACGACACCACACTAATTGACTCTATACTAACTGACCCGAACATTGACTCATTACCCATTCGGTTATATGTGAACAAACCCGATTAAATCTAACAGAAAGTACAATCCGTTGGAAGCAAAATGCAGAGAATGGGTAAGTCTATTTTCAAGTTTGTTTTCTCTGTTTTACAGCAATTTCAATTGTTTATCTTCTATTCATGATTGAGTAGAGTGTTTAATGAGTCATTTAGTGTATATTGCTTGTGGGAGTGCTTGAAGTTTCTTCATCTTGATGAAATGATGGGCAGCTAGAAAAAGTATTTAGAAAGCCATTGGTTGGGCGACATGTTTACCTAATTAAATACCGGTTCTAGAAAATTAATTGGTTAGTTGGGGAATGTTCTTGCTTGCAATACCTGAGTATGATATTATGAGTCATTCTGAAAGTAAGCTCTCCACAGGTTTAATGGAGTCATACCACCCACTTGGTGTTAACCTATCAATGATGATACATTTGCTGTCAGCCAAGCATTCTATTTCGCAGCTGCCATGCCTCGTAGCCTGCCAGCCCTCTATTTCCACCTTGCTCTGATTGTCTTAGTATTACAATGTCTTCATTAATGTCATGAATAGAGTAGTTCTTCCCATAAGTTGGCAAGTTAGTGTTGCTTGTTAGCACTCTTATTCAGTACCTTTTGTCCACATTTTTGCAGATGGCCTTTCAGTTTCTTTTACTTCAAAATCTTGTAGCACACAAGTACCTGATGCTACACATGATACTTCCGTGGCAGATGAGGCGACGAAGTTTGAAAAAACTACCAAGCAACCCAATAAGCACGGTTATATGTCCTAATCTGCCATGGCCTTAAGGTGTAGAGTTATGCCTCCTCCCTGCATTCAAAACCCTTACCTCAAAGATGCTTTAGTAGCAGATATTGATCTGTTTGGAAGTCGAAGATCAAAATATGCAGGTAATAGTTTTTTCACTTGCCAGAAGTTTGTGTTTGTTTTACCTTGAGAAAACCGTGGTCTATAAAACACTCCTACCTACATCATGAAATTTATATTTCTTCTATAATTTCATTTCAAATTTTTTATCAAATATTACTTCAAAATTTATTATTTTTATTTTACACAGTCATTCTCTTCAAATTTTTGTGGATCCCAATTTAAATTGGAAATTTTCCAATTTGTTGCAACATCCAATTTTTGTTTCGAGTTCAACTTTGCAAACAAATCAATTTCCAAAAAATGTAGGACAAATTCCATCCACCAGAATACCCAATTGTTTTTCAATATACCAACAAAATAGTGCATAAAACAAAGTAAAAAAATTTGAAAGCCACGTTAACATTATATGCAGTAAAGAATGGAATGAAATGGTCTTTTTTATTTAGTCCTATTCACTGCAAATTTCACTTTTATTTAAGTATTTAACCAGGAATAAAAAAAACTCAAATTTTAAAAAATATGGTCAAATTTCTGTTCAATTCAAATATTATTTATTTTATTTTTGATTTTTTGTCTATAGTATTAAAAATCGCATAAGAAATATATTTACTTGATTTCTGGAAAAGTATTGCATTGAAAATATTTAGAATCGACAAAAAATTGTTCGACTAAGTGAGGAAAACTGAAAATGAAAATCATGTGGCATTAAAAAGTGATGATGTGGAAGAGAATAAAGGGGTACCATTAGTGATGCTCTTAACCACATGAGGAACATTACAATGGAGAGGGATGCTAGGGGTACATCTTTGGTGTACCCCAAATATACAGCACCAATTTTTCTACCACTCATTTTTATTTATTTATTTTTGTTTATTTTATTTGCCAATATATGTGGCATTAGAGGGGCTGGGGTGTACATTTGGAACTTAAGTTATGGTGTACTCCTAACATTTTTCTACAATGGAAACCGGCAAAAAAGAACTTAAGTATAGTTAGACTCTTGGGGTTGGACCTGACAAAAAATGATCCGACCTAATTTTTCACCTGAAACCCGATCTGAAAATATTGGGTTTTGAATGAGTTTTGAACAAAGGTTTTGTTGACCGAACTCAAAATGACCCGCTAAAAGTAGGTCAAACCCGACCTGACCGACTTGTTAATGTAAGAGTTTTTCAAAATCATATACTCGTTCCGTTCTCAAAAATACTTGCTCTTTTATTTTTTCCACTTCCAATAAAACACTTCCCCTTTCTATTAAAAAACACTTTTATTCTTACTTTTTCATACTCTACCTATCACATCATATTTTTTCTCTAATAATCTATCCATCACAGCTTACTTTTACCCATCAAATCAGGGGCAAGATTGGAAATCAACTATAATTTAACACTTTCTTATTTTTTGCCCTTAAATAAAAATGGGAAGTCTTTTTGCAAACAGAGGGAGTACTTTACTATGAAATATAATGTTATAAAAATAAGGTTATAATTATAATTTTTTCTTACTACTCATTTTTAGTGTAAAAGTTTATATTTTCGGACAATTTTAATGATATTGCATAATTATTTTACTTTTAAAAAAAATTATGCATTTTTTTAAATTCTTTATATTGATTTATATACCTAAAAAAATTATTTCATAATTTAAAATAAAATAATATAATAGATTTAATACATATTTTTTGATATTTTAATTTTATTTAATGCAAAACGCAGGTGTTAATATGAATTTTAAAATTTTAAAAATCAAAGTCATAACCCGTTGGATTGGTCCGAACCCGATGACACTGGGTTATTAACATTCACTTCTCAACCCGAACTCGAATTGATCCGAACCCAAAGTGACAGAACCCGACCTGACCGACCGATTTGCCAGCTCTACTTGGGGTCATCTTAGATTTTAGATGGGGGCAGCTGCCCAAAGTACAAAAAATTTATTATTTTTTGTGTGTTTAACATTAAAAGTTAGTAGGGGTATGGCTACAAAAGAAATGGATGGTAGGGGGAGATCACAAATCAATGAACAAGTCTGTCCAGTCTTGTCTTTTAGCTAGTGTGTTCTTGTATTTTTAGGTAATATAAACATTTATGTTAAGCTCAATTGGATGTACATTTTTTGCAATATAAGGAAATATGTAACTAGGTAAATAAATGTGAGTAGGAGCAAGGTAGAAATAGAAGTAAATGTTTGTAAATAGGGAGGTAGAAGGAATAAATGAATTCACTTTCTTACCCAGCCACACACACTGTACTATTTGTATTCGTATTCTTCAACCACATGATCTCCCTCCCTCTTCACTTTCCTCCCAAACATATCATCAGCTCCTCCATCATCCGGAATGGGTAATTTGTCTCCCATTTAGCATTTCACTTTTGAGCACATATTCATATATTATTAATGTATACATCTTTCAAAACGGAATTTATTTTGCACTAATTTGACCCTTTTTTTTCCTCCAACTTCACAGCAAGTCATCAAGCAGATATAGAGGAAAATCTTGATAAATGTGTCTATAACTTCCCGGTAAGAGGACCACCAATATATCTTCCTTGCATTTTTTTGGATCTTTATTAACTTGTTAATTATACACATATAGGGTAGTACTTTTACGGACCAAGTGAACTGGGTTGCGAGTGGAGTTGTGCCCCCAGAAATAGGATATCAAGGGGAATGTTGTAAGTACATTCATACTATATATGATCGATGTCTTTTTCTCCATTAGTATAATAATTAACGTTTGAATACTTGTGTTTTTCAGCGGCATGTTGGGTCTGGAGCTCCGTAAAAGGATTCGATGCTGTTTCCGCAATATCAAATCCTAAAGAAATCCCGCCCAAATATTCCGTGCAAGAGGTTTTGAACAACGTTTTCCCCAGAGAAAAAGGTTGCCGCGGTGGTCCCACTCCCTGCGCTTTAGAACACCTAAAGTGCCATGGTACTTGTTTAGAGAGGGAGTGTCCATATACTGGAACTAAACGAGGAGGTCAAAGTTTTTCGGTAACCTAGCTACCTACCTATATATGCACATACTTTATATATATACATATAAAATGCACTATTACTTTCTTAATTACATTTTGTAACACACAAATAAAAACGTAGGGGGCACATTACAGGCTGGATGACGCTACTAGACAATGAGCAAAGTATACTGGAAGCATTGACTGATCAACCAGTTATCATAAGCATACCGATTACAAGTGCTTTGCTTTCATACAAAGGGGTAAGTGCAGAATTAATATTTTCCAATAGTTAACAATGATAGATAACATGAGATTATATACAAGGGTTTCCTAATCAGAGTAGGAGACAATAATTAATGTAGCCTATACAATTGTGGTAGCTACCAAGTACCAATCCCTTATCCCTTATATATAAAAAAGGAGAATTGAAGTTTTAGAAATACGACATGTGGCATGCTGACTGGACATTTTTTTAACAACTCAATAGGCATGTCATCAAGAGCATTGACTCAAAGTTTCCTTCAACTAATTTATGATATAATAACATAAATGGGGAAAGTTCAAGTGACATTGGACCTCAATGTCATGGGATGATCCGGGGAATGTCCGGTGCCCCGTTCGTAAAATTAACGGTTCTTACCCCCCACCTAATCCCCCGGTAAACCCCCCACCCGGCCCGAACCCGAACGCCCCCCCACCCCCTTCAATTGCACCCCACAAGTTGATTTTGACTTTGGAGTCAAATTTTGACTCAAAGTCAAAATCAACTTGTGGGGTGCAATTGAAAGGAGTGGGGGTGTGTGTTTGGGTCGGGGCCAGGTGAGGGGGTTTACCGGGGGGNATGACATTGAAGTCCAATGTCACTTGAACCTTGGTGAACATAAATTATGTAACATAATAAAATTAGTGAAACACAAATATGGTATTGCATAAAATAAGATGATTAATGGAAAAAAAAAGTTTCTTCTTTAACTAACAAAATTTTCAGTTTACTACAATATTTTGCTCGGATTTCAATTAACTTTAAAAATTAGTCAATTGAATAAAAAGAAAATTAAATCATTTTTATAGAAAAATAAATTAAAGCAAATTAAAAAAATGAGAAATTTTAACATTTAGTAATAAATTTTTGATCTTATTACTTTTATAATAACTTTATTTAATATAAAATTAATGTTCCTTCAAAAATTATATTGACTACTGAACTTAAAACTATTAAAAGTTTTCTTTATTTACAACGTAACTTATAATGATAGATAAGATACTCACTTCACATCTATATCAATATCACATACAATTAATATACTTCCTTTGTTCCAATTTAAATCTCCTGTTTTGATTTGTGGACATATTTAAGTAAAATAAAAATAAGAATTAATTTTTTGAAATTGTCATTACTTTTTAGGAGATATGATGATGAATGAGAAGATAAGGTGAAGTAAAGTGGCTTATTTTAGGGATAGTTTAGGTACTTTCTTTTTAAAAGTTTATGAAAACAACTAACATTAAAACTTATTTTGGGACAGAGAAAAAAGGCAAACATACAATTTAAAATGGAACAAAAGGAGTAATATTTAAAACTAGATCAAAAAATTTATTGTCGAGGGAACACAAATAGATGATTAGTTAATTTACAATATATTTTTTCAGTATAAATGTAAACTTAGTGCATAATTTAATAAGTAAATTTTTTAAAGTAAAAAGTAAAACTTTAATATTGATAAGTTTATGTTTACTATTATTCTCATACAAACAGAATAGGTTTAAATTAGCCAAATATATAAATATAATGACCCTAAAAAATTTAGGAAAAATATATAATTTTTATCTTTTCCTTTGTGTATAAAAATGAAACTCGGGTAATTAACTAACATGTGGCTTACTCATCAGCCTTTTTTTAACACTTAACTAGTTTTTACCCTCTGTTTTGCATGGGCTCGCATATTTTTCTATAAAATCTATCTATAAAATTGTTATTATATTAAAATATAAACCTAGATTCAATAAAAAGTGAATTACAATTAGTTGTTTTATCGCATTGCCTATTGATAGATTACATTAATATTATACACGCATGTATATGTGAAGGATAATACATCAATTATTTGTAAATAACTTACATAGACATTTCATTTTTGGAGATATTATGGGATGCATGGGGAGGATGTGTTTATTAATTTCTTCTATGACTTAATATTTTACACTTCACTAATCAAATTTATAATTTTGATAGAAAAATTTATTTAAAATTTTAAAGGAAAAGTTTTAATTTTTAATACAAATTTTAGACAACTTTTTATCCACTGAAATCTTACTCTTTATAATCTAAACTTTCATATTCAATTCACTTATCATGTGAAAATAGTGTAAAAATTTATACAAACATTTGTCTTTTAAAAAATTTAATAAAGTTTATATAACCTTTAAAAAGTAATTAGTTAATTATAAGATATTAAAATATATTTTAAAATAAAGACGGACATGTTAATATAATAATTAGAATATGAAAAGTATTATAAATACAAGTTTATGGTAATTAAAATAAATAATCATGAACAATATTTTAAATAAAAAATAAACTAATAAATGTCATGTGGACCAATAAAATGATGACACTATGCCACGTAGATAAAAATTTTGCCATGTCATATGCAACGTGTATCCACTATCACTAATGAACTCTCCTTTACATATATATATATGATATGATGATATATGATATATGATATGATGATATGATATGATATGATGATATGATGATAGGATAGGATAGAATATGATAGGATATAGGATATAGGATATAGGATATATGATATGATATAGGATATATAGGATAGGATATAGGATGTTACATAAATTTTGATGTGGAAAATATGAAATTAATATGATATGATATGATGATAGGATAGGATAGGATATAGGATATAGGATATATGATATGATATAGGATAAGATATAGGATATAGGATGTTACCTAAATTTTGATGTGGAAAATATGAAATTAAAAGTTCGGTAAATATTTTTGAATAAATTTAAATATGAAAAACAATCTTCCGTTTTATGATAATATCCTTTCCAAATTCTATTTTTTCTCTTCGTTTAACACAAATAAAACACTCTCCTCACCTATAATTAAATTTTATATTTGTTTATTAGTTTATTTAGTTTGATTATGTTTATTTAAATATTGACAACTAATAAATAAAATATTTTTTTTACCTATTAAAAAATTTATATTTGTTTTGACACCTAATATGTCGACTAATTTAACGTATATAAAATGTGAAATACTACGTAAATATTTTAAGATTAAATATTTAAATACGTATAGGTATGGAAAAAATTTTATTTTTATGATAATATTCTTTCCCAATCCGAAATTTCTTACTTCAATGATCAATCCCTTCATTTATAATAAAATTTTTAGTTAATAACTAAGATGTTTTTTTAACTCTAATTCAATGTCATACAAATATTAGTGTATGATGTTAAAATGAAGTTTTTTATTATATTTATTGAAATATTGATGTAAAAAAATTATTTTTTAAAAAAAACAAGATTTGAGTGGTTTATAATTTTCTTAAAATAGAAAAAATACTTTACGTAATTTCATAGTTCGAATATAGTGATTTTATGATTTGAATTTACTTGAAAATTCATAGTTCGATAATTATTTATGTTTTAAAATTAAATTTTATTGTTTTTAATTATCTATTGTGATAGAATATTTTTAATTGAAAAATAGAAAACCGGTGAACCAAAAGTGTGTCACCACGACACATTATGTTTACACTAACATTCTTTACAATTTTAACATTATTGAGTTAATTTAATTATGGAATAAAGATCACCGCTTTTATTAGAATGTATGGTTTAATTTATATTTTTTCACTTCATTTCTAATAAAATTTTTAGTGAATAAATAAAATTACCTTCCTTAATAAAAAATATTTTCTTAACCTCTAAAAAATTGATATTTGTTTATGACATGCCTAAATGAAGATAGTTTTTATTTTATTTTCTAAATAATGATGTACAATAAAAAAACCAAAAAAATATACATCTTAATCTCTGTATTAAAATACTCTAAATGGTTAGACTATTTTTTAAACAATAAACTATTTAAATTAAATGTATTTATAAAGAACTATCAAATGTTTTTGTTAATATTTACTTAGAATCATAGGATTACCAATACTTTTATATATATATTTTTTGAACTAAAGCAAAGGGAGTATAATAATTGGAATTTCAATGATTATTTAAATTGAGTTTTTGAACAATAGAATTGTAATGAAAGATTTTGGTTTTTGAATAATGCAATAAGAGAATAATCATACAAAGTATTTTTTAATTACATCATTACTCTCATAATTGTTCTCTTTTTATAAAAATATTCCACCTATCATCTCACTTGCACAATCATATTGTGTAATATCTACATGGATTCTTAAAGTGATGTTTTGAAAAGTAAATCACTTGTTTTAGTTTTTGTAAAAAAATTAAATATTGTATTTCTCCTAATCTCCAATTCAATATTAGTTTTCTTACATATTTATTTGGGTGTTCATTTTATTGAGTGATTTTTTTAACACAATTTTTTCCAACATTTTCTAATTTTTCAAATTTCTTTCAATTTTTCAAACATCCAACTCTAGAATTCCAATCGAAAAGAACAAACCCTAATTGTGAGACACGTGATTGATATTTGAGTTGGAGGAGGAATAAGTGTAATACCCTACTTTGTCCAGGTCTGCAGTCCCTTTCAGACTAAATTATAAAATTGGTAATCGTAAAATTTAAAACATTTCAAACATCTTTATTTATCATAAATAATATTCAATACATAATTGTAGAAATACGGAGTGTTTAATAATGCGGAAGGGAATTTAAAACATTTCTCATGACAATCACAATTAATTATTTTATATCTTTACGATAATAATTTAAATCCACAAATCTATCACGACCGTCTCGCTCCATCTCCTGCCACGACTATGTCACTTTATTCTTTTTGTTTACTACCGTGTAACAAATAAAAATACTACACGCTTAGCGGTAAAGCTGAGTAAGCATATCTAATACGTTGAACATCCATATAAACTGAATCTCAATCCATAATCAAATCATTTGATATCATGCACATAATATACAATTTAAGCATTCATCTTTCATTATATTCACAATATTTTAATTCAAGACATTTCATGATATAAAGAATATTTATTATTCAATATTTCAACAGTGCTCTTAAATTATTTTTAATCTAAGGCCAAGTTAACCTTTTAAACTATTCCTGTTCTAAGGCAATATTTCTAACCGGGCTTAAACTATAAATAGTTTAAGGCATAATGCAAGAATCGATGATCCACCCTTATGAGTCTTGTGGATCATGTGAAAGTCGGTTTGCACCCTAAAGGGGGGTGAATTAGGGTGTTTGCAAATTTTTCGTAAAAACAAAAACTTATGCGCAAAGTAGTAGCGGAAAGGGAGCAAGAAAAGGATAAAAGATAAAAATATGACACAAGCGATTTTATACTGGTTCAGAAACTCCCTATTTCAGTACCTCGAGGATCATCCTCAAGAATTTAACATCCACTAACTTGTTTGACTTCACTAAGAAGACTCAAACGAGGTTTGGCAAACAACCCTTGCCAATAAGCAAATGAGATTTTACTACGGCTATCTCAACCGTTTACAACCAAAGATTTTAAGGCTATCTTCAACCTTACAATGAGGATTTAAAGGAAATCCACTCCTTTTAGAAATCAGTAAAAGATTGATGTTGATTCTCTACCAAAATGATAACAAATATGAATTGGGTAGGAGAAGAACAAAAGATTAAATCAACAACAACAAAAACCTATATGTAAGATATAAAATAATGAACTACAAATGCCCTTGTGTGTGTGTGTATAAAAATAATGAAAGCTTTATACTCAAAAGAGTAAGAAAAATAGGATTGGAACAAAGCTTTAAAGAACACTCAAGAATAGAGAAAGAGGCTTTAGATTTAATTGGGAAGTTGTTGTTTTTAAAAAGAGACTTAAAGGAGATTTATATAGGAGTTTGGATGGTTAAAATATACTCCCTCCGTCCCAAAAAGTTTGTTAGGTTTAGAACAAACTACGTCCCGTAAAGTTCGTTACATTTCTATTAAAAAACCACTTTTACCCCTTACTTTTTCATACCCTACCTATCACATCATACTTTTTTTCCTAATAATCTAACCATCACATCCTACTTTTATCCATCACATCAAGGGTATTTTTGGAAATTCAATATTAAAATATCCCTCCCTTAATTTCCCAAAATGTCAAACCGTCCCATTCTTTTTGGGACGGAGGGAGTATAAGTTTTTAACGTTAAATGCCGTTAGGAAGTGATTAGGGGTGATTTGGATTTAAATTGGCAATTAGCTATAATGCTGATAACGGATACGGTACCCTTCACGGTAGGGTCAGTACCGTCCGGTACCTAGGTATCGTGACCACACTAGAGCCTATCGCTAGGGGGTACCGTATAGGCCAAAAATTTAATTCAGCTCTGGCGGTACCTAGAAAGGACGGGTTGGGCCAACCGTTACTTGCCTACCGACGGTACCCAGGTACCGTTACACGGTAGGGGGGTACTGTGTACTACTTAAGTGAAACGTACAACGGTACGTTCACTTAGCTACTGGCGCCTGTTGCCGTATACACGGTAGCCAGGTACCGTTATACCTGTGCAATTTTAACTAAACTCGTTTTTGTGTTCCGTTTTCAATATGACCTCAGCTAAGAATATATTTATTATTTTAGAAATAGTTTTTTAGTGAAAGGGAATAAGTAAATCATTAAAATATATCATTACCTTTACACAAATATTTCTAAGCTCGTAGGAGTATATCTCGGTGATGCTAAACAAGCTAATAGAGGTTTGACGTTTGGTTTAATCCTGCAAATGATGTTAAATTAGTAGCATTGGAAGACTTGTTTGGCATATCAAAATGTTTACGGGGTACGACATTCAAGGCCAACATCATGTACCGACCGAACAGTGACGAGTCGGGTGGGTGATATCCGGTTTGGATCCCGTACGTACGTTGTAACCCCAATTTTCTGTATTGGTCACATAGGTATATATCTTAGAGTTTTCTAGATATCCTTAATAGTCATCAATAATTTCCAAATGGGTATATCTTAGAGTTCTTCTAGATATCCTTAATAATCATCAATAAGTTCCAAATGGATATATCTTTGAATTCTTCTAGATTTTCTTAACGATTCTCATTATTTCATAATTACCAATATGTTTATTTTTACTCATAAATCAATCATTCACCATTATCATCTTAATCGGAATATTCAGTGAGGTTTAATCATAAATTAGATCATTTTGGTATCATTAATTCATAATTTTAACAACAATTTCAAGATTTATGATTTTTGGCTCTTCAAACATGTTAAACACAAAACTCAATCAAATGACCGTTTATAAACGTAGAAACGATCTATACGAACATTCTAGATATATCTACGGCCTTACCTCGAAGCTTAACGAAGGTTTTGAGATTTTTCTGGCAAAACTTCCGGCAGTAATTGCTCCCAAATCTGGCGACCTTAGGCTAACTAGGAAACACCTCTAACACTCTCACGAACTCACTCACTAACTCATAGCAAGGAAAATTAGAAAGAATGGTGAAGAAATGAGGTTTGGAAGTCCTCCTTATATAGTGAAGGGAAGGAGAAGAAGCCAAGGTTGGGTTGTTTCCTTTTCCTGTTCCATCGGCTGAGTTGGGTGAGAGTAGACCTGTGCAAATAAGGATCCGGGCCGGATCTGGGCCGGGTTTGATACAAATTATTAGCCCATTTGCATGGGCGGGCTTGGCCCGGCCCGGATTTGATGGACTAAACTCTTTACCCATACCCGCCCACTTTAGCGGGCCGAACTGCCCACCGGGCTGCCCGGCCCGGATAAAAAAACATCAAGTAAATCTTTTTTACACAAAAAATCAAAAAGAAAATATTGAACTCCTTTTAAAATGTTTAAAATAACATTACCACTCGCCACATTTACATAGAAAACATAATAAAAATATTGTTACATAATTAATAAACCCATCATACAAATTCATTAAAACACTATTGATTTTTGTTTAAGAGGAGTGAGTGATATGAACTATTATACATGAATTAAAGAAAATTTTAAAATTTATAATGTCTAGATAATTAATAATAAATTAAATGTATTTAATGAATATGGGCGGACCTATTGGCCCGGATTGGCTAAAAGTAATTTCCAGATCCGCCCAAATACAATTCGGGCTTGGGCCGGCCCGCCCATGTGGGTGTTAAAGATTGTCCATATCCGCCCATTTTAAAGGGCGGGCCGGACGGGCCGACCCTTGTTTGCACAGGTCTATGTGAGAGGCAC
This sequence comes from Cuscuta campestris, assembly GCA_900332095.2. Classification (NCBI taxonomy): domain Eukaryota; kingdom Viridiplantae; phylum Streptophyta; class Magnoliopsida; order Solanales; family Convolvulaceae; genus Cuscuta; species Cuscuta campestris. Next base: position 2,587,102 of record OOIL02000450.1, on the reverse strand, counting down.
CGTTCTGAGATTTTGTACATTATCCCTGATTGGGACTAATTTGACCCCAGTCGGAAAACTCTTTTTTTGTCCAACTTTATCCAAACTAAAATCTGATTGAACCGTTACGGTGATACAGTCAAACTCTATACAATGATATAATTTTTGTTATTTATTGACAAACTTTATAAATCATTTATTTTTGGATCTTTCTCAATAATTTATTTAATTTTTGATTAATTAAATTTAATTTTTTTTATGAAAAGTATAAAACGTGATTTATTTTTCAAGTCATCATTTCAAAAATCCATTCAGATATTGTAATACTCCCTCCGTTTAAAACACTTCCTCTTTTATTTTTTTACTTTCAACAAAACACTTCCACTTTCTATTAAAAAACCACTTTTACCCTTACTTTTTCATACCCTACCTATCACATCATATTTTATCTCTAATAATTTATCCATCACATCATAATTTATCCATCACATCAAGGGCAAAATTGGAAGTCAACTACAATTTAATATTTCCTTATTTTTACACAAAGTCAAAATAGGAACACTTTTTTCCAAACGGAGGGAGTATGATTGTGCAAGTGAGGTGACGGGTGGAGTGTTTTTGTAAAAACGGAACAATTGTTGGAGTAATGATGTAATTAATTAATTTTCAGAGTATCCTTGTAAAATCAGATATTTGTCGGAATAATCCTGTGAATTTTTCCTAAAAATAATTAAGAGGTGTATCTTATACTATCTCTGTCCAACAAAGCCTTTCCCCTTATACTTTTGACTTGTCCCAAAAAAAATTCAATTTGGGCTAAATGCACATAAATGCCCTTGCTATTTTTCTAAATATAACAATACTGACCTACTCTTCTTCATATTTTGACATTTCTCAAGCCTTATTTGTTTCAATTGTCATTTTTTTTCCTTGGTCAAATTTTTACCGCTTTCTCTTCTAAATGTCAAAACTGGAAAAGTTTTGTGGGATGGAGGAAGTAGTTAAAAATAGGTACTCCTTCCGTTTCAAAAAAAAAAATGTTACAACTTCATTTGGAAAACAATTCCCATTTTAACTTTTAGCCATTCTAAGATGAGTGTATTTTTTTTGTTGATTTTCCAATTTCGCTCTTGGATGCGATAAGTAAAAATAGAATGTAATGGATAGATTAATAGGGGATAAATATGATGTAATGGGTTAGATAAGAATTACTTCGGTAAATTAAAAGTGAATTATGTGAGTAGATATGATTTGAAAGTTTACCCTACAAGAATAGTTAGTATATGGATAAAATAAGTTTTTTAATGAAATGTGAAAGTGTTGTATAAAAAGAATAAAACATCAACAAAATGTTAAAAATTTGGATAGTATATACGGAGCAGTACTCTACATGTGTGTGCATTGTTTTCATTTCGGGAGTAATTAGTCAATCGTCACTATCATATGTTGAGTATTTACTCCGTAACTTTTATGTTTTTTTTAGGGACTGTTGGATATGTCGCAGGCGGTTAAACATCACCGACCAGATCTTTATCCTGATCAGCTTTCAGATGAAATCCATGGACATACAGTGCTCTTAGTCGGGTGGGGAATTTACAGATGTCGGTATGGAGAGTTCAAATATTGGAACATAAAAAATCAGTGGGGATATGATTGGGGCTTGCAGGGTTATGGTCATATTCTCATGGATTCCGATGCCCCCCGTCTTTACGAAGCAGTCAATGGGCAACAACTCTCTTTGGAGGAGAGGGACGACGACTATGGGGTTGGATATGCTCCTCTAGTCCCTCTAATGAGTGGGAGCGGATATCAGGTAATTGTGTGCGTCTATATATACATATGAACCAAACACATTGTCTTTTCTTTTTTCGTACAAAAAAAGGTTTCCCTTACATTTTTTTTCTTCTTTTTTCGTACCAAAATACATGAACCAAACACATTGCCTGTCAGGCACTTCCAGCTTGAGCTTGGGGATTGGTCTTGCATGTGTGATCATCCTTGCAGCATCTGCCTCATCTCTATACCTCTTATACTGTTATAGATAACCTCTCTTTCTCCTTGGTTTCTCATCAGATTTTGCTCTCTTTCTCCTTTATGAAGTCCAGCTCGCTCTTTCTTCCTCAATCTGTTTTTGCACAAATTCACCAAACAATCCGGCCTCTTTCTTTCTCTCCCCTTCTCTCCTCCATTTTTATTTAATTATAGATTGAAGGTCGATTCTGAATGTGGTGTGCTCGAACCCGGCAGAAGGCCGGTTTTTGTTTTTCCCAGGAATTCTTCTATTTGAACACGAGTATGGATAAGGTGATTTAGAGACTCACTAGTCTATGACTTTGACACCTCCACGAGACCCAGTGGCGGAGCCACATTGGGTCAAATGACTGCAGTTGCACCCACTGAAATTGGATAACTTTATACATATATATTACTTTACTTAATTTTTGGCTTAGCTGATTTGGTTCAAGACCTGGAAATCAGCCACTAGACCCTGAGTTCGAATCCCTCCCCCCTCCTTGTATGATAAATTTTTGATAAACTATTCCTTTATAATTTTTTTATTTATACTTTGACCCTACTCTCCCCAATACCTGGCTCCGCCACTGACGAGACCTGGCGTGGCAACACCTTTGGTGTTGTTTTACAACTTGCACGTTTTCGAAATTCCAACAAATTTCTCAGCATTACAAAAACACACTCAACATTTCATTCAAACTCAACTTCAACCTCTTATCTTACAAGTGAGAATACAAGGCACATTTATTAAGCAATATAATTAAAAATTAATAGGAAATAGAATCAGAATATAATTATGCTTCCTTATTCTAGTCCTACCATATTTCCTTTTCCTATCCCTACCATAAAAGTAGGACTCTTGTATTTCCTGTAGTTCGACCGTGTGAACTGAACGGTCCACTAGTTCGACCGTGACTCGGTGAGTATGCTCCTTCTCGTTTGTTTCTCCTCCACGCTCCAATGCTCCGGTTTCGGCACTGATCTCTTTCACCGTGTTCTTGGGTTTGCATGAGATACTTGTATAATATCACTAAAATACAAATAAACATTATCTTGTGTATTGGTCCCGCTCTGGTGGGGCCCGCGTGCACAACCATGTTACTTTTTCGATTCACATCAAAATGATTGCAAAACAAAACCAAAATTGAACAAATATTGTAGGACGGACTTAGTAATTTTATTGAAATTCTGACTACTAAAACTTGTGCAAACAATAAGGGTCCGTTTGATATACGGAATTGACGGAATTAGAATTGAATTGGAATTGAGATTCCATGGGATTCAATTCCATAGAATTGAATTCTGCCAATTCCAATTCATTTTTGCACTATCAATTCCAAATCCATATAATTTTTGTGCTATCAAACACCAGAATTGGAATTGAAGTCCTCAATTCCAATTCTATAATTTGAATTCCACATACCAAACGGAGCCTAAGGTCCCGTTTAGTACATGGAATTCAAACTATAGAATTGGAATTGGAGACTTGAATTCCATTTTTAGTGTTTGGTAGCACAAAAATTATGTAGATTTGGAATTGATAGTGCAAAAATGAATTGAAATTGACAAAATTCAATTCTATGAATTTGAATCCCATAAAATTTCAATTCCAATTCAATTTTAATTCCACCAATTCCTTATACCAAACGGATCCTAAGTATTTTACAATGAATGTTTTGTGTTTACATTAAATTCTTGGATCCTCCTTGCGTGTGCATAATAAAAGTTCACATTATTTTATGTAGCCAACAACAGCATTCGAGAGCAAAGAAATTAATGTTTCGACATTGGATGATTTGGATGGCTTCATTTATGCTGAAGAGTATAAGGAGAAGAATCTCATTATTCTTCTTCATTCCAGGTCATACACACACACACACACACATAAAAGTCACATCAAATATAATTTATTTGTAAACTCATAATTTGATTGTTTTGCATATCTATATAGTGCTTGTCTTCAACGTGTTCCACAAATTCATAAGGTGATTGCAATCTCTCTTTTTGTTATTGAAAAAAAGTATTGAATCTATCTTTTTTATTTCTACGGAGCATTACAGAAACTAAAAATTGACTTTATCATGCATAGGACTTCACGCAAATTGCAAGAGTATATGAACACGATGAAGATTACATCTTCTTGAAAGTGAATATTGACTTAAGCAGCTTCAACGCAAGATCAATGTGAGTGACTCAATATTTTTACACATGGTCTTTAGTGTAGAATAATATTGAGGTTAATATATGAACTGTTTTTATCTTAATTGATACTGTGTTTTTTTGGGTACTACTATTAAGGTTTCGTATCCGAAGTTTGGCGTTGTTCGTTTTAAGAGCCAACCCAAATGGTCAAAGAAACCTCAATGATGCCATGAGGTTTCCGTTCAAAATCAGTGAACATGATTTTGATCACATGCTCCGATGGCTGGGAAATGAAGTGGGAGGAAACTTTTAGTAATCCAGGGGCGGATCTACTAAGAAAGAATTGCGGTGCCCTCGTTGTTAAACTATTTCTCTCTTTTTTTTTTGAAAAAATTTATATACTTTAGGCTGCATGCCCCTATCTAAATTGGGGTTGACCCCTTTTACAATTATGTATTCCTAACGAAATTATTGGAACCTTATCTAATTTAGTTTTTATATTAATTTTATTAAAGTAAAGTATATTTTATTAAAGTAAAGTATATGAACAAACATTTAAATTAAACATTTAGTTTTATTAAAGTAAAGTATATTTTAAATTACCTATTAAACAAACATTTTACATTCAATAAATGTTAAAAATAAATTTATTATTTTTTGTTATTTTATACTGTATATTTTTTAAAAAAAGATCAGTGGCGCCACTCTAGGATCTCTGACCGGTGGTGCACTTGTGCCCCCATCTACACAAATTTCTAGATCCGCCATTATAATGATCCATCCATGAATTGATTTGATAAAATTTACTTATTGTTTTAAGTAATGTTTGAATTACGTAATGATTTATTGCAGACAATTCTAAGTAAGATGTGCAAAGATTTTAATAGAACATGGGATAATATTAAAATTTATGAGTCTAGACATTTTGCATTAGGAGTAAGTTTATACACTACTCCGTATATAATAGATAGTTGTACCTTCCAAAAAAGAGTGAGCTAACGACTCAACCAAACCGAATATACAGAGCAACCAGCTCTTTCTTTAAACACCCTGCAATTATGCTATATACAAGTTGTGCATATGATTAAGAGGGCGGCGGGGAGCACTAACAGTATTAACTAGGTTGATCTATAGTTTCTTTCAAAAAATCACATATTTCATCCCCTCTCCCACAAAAAAGACAACCAAACACTTCATTCCTTCGCTCCAGAAACCACAACGCAGCTTTTCGGCACACAGCCCTGCACAACAACAGAAATTTCCATCAAGACGAAAATCTAATCAATTATTGCACTCTAAAACAATGGATACGACGAGCAAACCCGTTCCCACGATTCATACGCCTTTCTATTAAACTCCTGTTGTGCCTTGTGAAAGTAAGGGACCTTATCCTGAAAGTTCAAATATATATATATCTATATATATAAGAGGAACAAATATATATATATATATATATATATATATATATATATATATATAGTACTGATCTTAAAACTGTACATCTACAGAGGCCAAAACACAATATAAATCTCTCATGAACATTTCCCAACATAAGATGGGGCGTAAACTTGTGTCACAATCCCTTCGTTACCCACTTCACTATTATTTAGTCCCAGCTGAATCAGCAGTGATTCCTCCAGAGTTACAGCTACCTCAGTCCAATTTCAGAAAAGGAAAAACTACTAGCTAGGCTGAAATTAGTCAACAATATAAAAATCCTGCCTATGCTTCTATACAGCCATTAGTCTGAAATTATGTCAAATTGGAAAACAAAAAAACAATGGCCGTTCCCCAATTTGAAGAAAGATGGGGTGCATGCATGTTATGGCCCCTAGTATATTAGAATCCAAATAGGTAGGTATATGGTTGCTTTACGCGGTTCATTTTTGAAATTATGTTGTGCCTTCGTCCCAGCTTTCAAGTCGTAGGTTGATTTCACACAGTATAAGAAACATGTACACAAGTGTAAAGTGTGTGGTTCAAATCTCGTAAGAGAGAAGATTTACGTGGGGAGCCAGACAGTAATTCTTTAAACTGCAGAAAAAAAAAAGTAATTGAGGAGAAATTTTAGGAACGAAAGATGTATCAAGCCTGGTTAGTATAACAATTCAATTTTACAAATCTAAGTTCATTTTAGTTCTAAATGCCATTAACTTTGAAACATTATAAAAACAATGAAACCGATATTTTCATCTAATAGCCACAACAATTCTCTTCACTCACCTGGTCCAAATTTGCATCCTAACTTACTTCATATCAAAGCCCACTTAATTATCTCATTCACATTGACCGCCATTGTATCCTAGTGCTTATTTCGTTCCCAACTACATTCCAACCTTTTTTTCCTCTATTACCACAAGTTTAAATGCCATTTATTAGGCACCATATCCACCTTAGCATTTGGCATCATGGCTACTGATCAATGACAGTGGACTAACTCCAGGGTTCTTGCTGGAATTGACTCTACCTTTGGGAATATAATAGGTTGGTTGTTGTTATTGATTATTAATGATCATCTTTGTTGCTCTAGGGTTTAACAGTTTATCGTGTGATTGAACATTGAACTTAAAAAGCAAGCACACCACATAAGACCAAGAAAAATGTTTATACACTCCATCCGCACCAAAAAAAAAAGTATCGCATAAAATAATTCCCTCAAATCTCCAAAAAAATAATGTCATATCAGGTATTGTCTTCCCCAAGTGTTAAAATAGATAGCCTTCCAAATGCAAACTAAAAGGAGTAATAATTATATGTCCTTCAATTATGTTGAGCTTCAAAAGCACATTGATTATAATTATATAGGGATTTCTACAGTGTGTAATTATATTGTTATTTCTACTAAGTGTAATAAAGTACATGTAAAACACCATAATGATAATCTTAACCTTTGTCAGTACCATAAACACCATTCTTTGTGGAGGGAAGGAGTAAAAAAAGCATATTATCCTCAATTATAAAACTAGTTTAGCTATAAACAAATATTTCTTAGAAAAATGCTTACGTTATTAATGAATGACTTCCACTTTCTTGAAGCAGTTTTCCTGACCTGGTGGTAACAATAATTCGAAGATCAGAACTCTCCTATGACAAAGAAAAACAAAACCACAAGATAGTAACAAAGTACTTTCTCCGTTCCAAAATAATCCCAACACTTGCTTTTTAAAATTTACCAATGCACAAAACCACAAGAAAGCAACAAAGTAATTTGGTTAATTTGTGATTTTTTTGTTCGAGGTGAATCTAAAAAGATCCCAAATATTTTTACTTGCGTATAAGATCACCAAAGATGAGCAAATGAGAGCGTGTGAGTAGTGTAAATTTATTAATGTTGTGATTATTTTGGAAATGAGTATATATTAAGAGAGGTAACGCCACTAACCTTCGCATACTTCCATGAGGGGTTTTGTGTCCACATTTCTTTCCTTGAGGGATTCAGAGCAAATTATAAAAAAGAAAAGGATTTAATACATAGTGTTGTCGAGATTGTATCACTTCAAATGATAAGCAAGCAATTAAATTTTAAAGGAATGATATACATACAAGAATATACGGAAAGCAATGGCACGAATCACCCCTTTTTTTGGTGTAAGGTATACACTCAGCACTTTTCTGAAAATGGACGCAGAAACAACTAAATTGAAAGCGTACAAAGTAAAACAATGGTCCCTCTCTAAGTCCACTCTTTTCTTTTTTGAAATTATGAAAACATGCATGTTATCGAATTTGACAAGACATACATCTCACCACTACGGTTGGGTGCCGGGGGTCTTGGGGGGAGAACAGGAAACAAACGAGGATTTTCCTTACGAAAGGTGGAGTTTTTTTCTAGCACGTCAACCACCTCGTTGCGCATCTTTTCAGCTATGATGATAACAACAACAATCAAATTTTAGAACACACACACACACACACACAAAGACGTGAATTCCCAAGCAATGATTGTGTACCAGATTTATTGGGGTCATTGTCAACCTTGAATTCCTTTAGATGTAAACTTAAGTCTCGTGCGTCACACATCACTTTTGCTTTAAATATTTTTTCCCTTCCATCAGTAGTATCACAGGCTGTGAATGTCAAATAATACATGATCCCACCAACTGCCTGCATGTTAACTTTCACAAGCTGTCTGTACACCAGAGGTATTCCCTAATAACATAAATTTATAAATTTAAAACAAACAGAACTCAGTGAACCACACAGTTGTAAACTAGCTAATTTACTTCACAGTTAATAATCACATAACTTGTTCGATACAAAATAACTCGCACTCTCTGTTAACTTGACATAGAAGGAATTACCTAGTGAGGAATACCTCTTTTTTTCAATACAAAAGGTTTTTTTTATGAAATACCGAAGGTTGTTCAATAGAAACCCTATACATTCTGTTTTTTACGAGTATTTGTTTTGAACCAAATCACTTTATCTGAAAAAATTAAGACACAGTTTTCAAATAAGTGCCGCTAAGTGTCCCCGGGTACTTGGGGACATCCTGAAACCCAAATCCTTTATAAATTTGGAAAAATTGGTGTTTTCATGCTTCCAACCCCGCCCCTGTCCTGGTGCAACATAGCCATAGAGCATAGTGGTCTAAAACTAATGAGTCAAAAGTTGTACCTACCCCATCCTCGGCCTGTTTCATGGCAGCAAATTGAGCTGCCTTTTCAGATGGTTTCCAGTCACAAGAGGATGGTTGAACCCGGAAAATTCCTCCAGGTAAGGAGCCAGAACAACCATCAACATCGTATCCCTATAAACAGGGTTATCACAAATAATAAAACAAATATTAATAAAAATGATGATTCCACGTAGTGGTAGTTAAAGGAATAAGAAAGACAAACCCCAGATTCGTCGACTTTTTTGCTGTAAGCAGCATATTCAGATTGATTCATGACGCGATAACGCCTCAGGCGTGGGGGAAGGCATTCTGCAGGTCCATACACGGTTTTTCTTATATGGCCAACAGCGCCATAACTATCAAATCTCTTATTATTATCCTCCACATTTTCATCCATGATAATCAGATACAGGGACCCTAAATTTCATAATCAAACCACAAACAAGTGTTGTTGGTAATCATAGGAAGTATTTATCAAACATTCAAATCTTCATCAATAATCCATTCAATCCCAAAAAAAGGTACAGCATGCCTCGATCACAGGGACAACAGATGATGTTGGTTTTGCAAGAACACAAGCGATGGAGCCTAGAAAAAAGAAATACCAGATGAAAAGGAAGCGAGAACGGCTAGAATAATGGAGGCTCGTGTGTAGACGGCAGTGTTCTAGACAACCTTCCACTGGCGTTATATAGTCCCTCCGCCCTGAAACTTTTTTGAAATGTCTTAAAGAGCATTTTTAGGGCGACTAATGAGAGTTAGGGCTTTCACCTTTGAGGCTTTGTGTTGGCGGCACCTTTTTTGATGAATTTTTTTTGAATGCTGTTGACTCTATTACAAGGTAGTATTTGTTCATACTATTCTCAAGCTAATGACTAATGACGCACAAAGAGCCAATGCTGCTGCCTTCGCTGGGGCTCGAACCTGGGTGAACTTCCCCATGAATCCTGGGGAGTGGGCTCTTTTCTCTATTTTTTTTTAAGTAAAACAAGTACTCCGTATTATTTGTTCGCCTTCCTTCCCAAATTATTTGTCCTAATTTTACTTTAATATTAACCACAAACTAGATTTTAATTCGTGCGATACACGACAAAAAATTCATGTAACGATAAACGGTACAAATCATAAAAATAACATATACTCCCTCCGTCCCTGAGTGTTTGTCCACTTTCTTTTTTGCACACTATCCAATGCACTTCTTAAATCCATTTTATCTTGTAATGTGTATATTAAAAATTCTAAAAATTATATATTAATAATCTATATGTTAAGACGAATCAAACAAGATCACACATGACTATTTTTAGGCTTACACATTGAGAGAATTTGATGAGTTAAAGTGCTTAGATGAATAATTCCAAAAGTTAAAAGTGAACAAACACTGATGGACGGACCAAGTAATTAGGGGAAGAAAGATAAGTCAATGCATTTCAAATATATATGTAAATATTTGTATAATGTAGTATAGTGTACCAAGTAATCAATATTGCATGGCATTAGTTTAAGATGAATATAATTATAAATTCTGAAAAATTTCTTTATATACAACATTCCACATATGATAAAAAAGATTGTTTTCTTCGTCGCAAATTAAGATCTTCAATACTTGCCAATTTCTCATGCGTGAAATAGCAACGTAATATTAATCAAAACTAAAGACCGGTTATCTAAAGAGTATGTCAACATGGGATAGAGATTGCCCATGACATTGCATATGAAGTCATGACAGAAAATTACATGAGTATTTGTAAGTAATGGTTAAAGTTTAAACACATCAATATTGCACCTCAAAGGTGATACTAAGATTAATTTTATTGCATTCTAAGTGTAAATAATGGTTAAACTTTAAATACATCAATATTGCATATGCAAATTCTATTTTTTTCATCAAAGCACCTTAATTGTCAAATAAATTTTATTAAATTTAACTTTAGTCAAACATAAAAAAATGAAAAAGATAACTTAGGGGTTGTTTGGTTCAGCCTCTTAATAGTTCAGATGTCTGAATGGTACAGCACTTAATGGTTCACTGTTTGTTTCATGAGCAAATGTCTGAATGGTTCAAACATTTGCCTCTGAATGATTAAGTATTATACAAAGCTTGAATAGTTAAGACCTCTTATCTAATGATTCAGACATCTTACTAGTTCAAACTTAATGATTCAGACATCTTACTAGTTCAGCACTTACCTATTTAAAAGTTGCCAAACAGCTCCTTAATATGATTTGAAATAAGTACTGTAATATGTAATGTTAAATAACAACTTAAAATATTTAAGAAAAGCCAATCTAATCCTCATTTCTTATAGATCTGTAGCTTAGGATCTCAGATATGTGTTTTGATATATCATCTAAGTTATAAATTTGTATTTTCTGAAATTTGATCTAACAATACGTTTTACTCCGTGCTATACTTGTAATTAAACACATGATTAGGACTAGACCATACATTAATTCAACGAGCCTTTAACACAAAATCATTCAAATATCTAAAGCAAACCAGGAAAGGGATGTTGGAGCATCATTCCTTGCCCTCAAACCACAAACCACCAAAATCCATACTCTTACAAAGTCATACCCTTAATGGGCATGGTATGAATTCAAGTGCTTAAATTCATGGTGGGCATGAAATCACAATCAACGTCTAAATTCTGTGTGAAATTCGTGTTTACCAAATAAATCAGTATCTACTAGATTTACTAGTACATTAATATCTACTACGGAGTAGTACATTTATATATGAATATTTTTTAAATGGTTTTATATATAGATATATTTCATTAAAATTTAATATTTCAAAACTATATTTTATAAAGGAACTATTGATATTTCATTTTTATCAAAACATAATGTTTTTTTAATTTATCGAATCCATAATTTACAAGCTTTGACCAAGAAAACTCAAATGAGAAGATCAGGATAGAGAAACTGTTCTTTATAGTTAGAAGTATAGTGAATAAAAGCATAACCAATCAGATGCTTGCTATGTAGACTTACTATTCTTATATTATACCAAGTGAACAATAATACAAGAAGCACCTTTTTGTTCCATTCTCCAACCATAGCTTGGTATTTCATTTTTATACCACCCCAAAAATTGAGGGTTGATGTGATGCCCACCATGAAGTTAAGCACTTGAATACATATCAGGCCCATTAAAGGGTGTGGGATATGCTTCACAAAGTTATGAGGTGATTCCAACAACAAATAGAGTTAATAAAACAAACCCAATATTTAGACACTGCAACTATGCTATAGTAGTAGAGTAGTATGTTGCAGGATTATGAGGGAGGGGGGGGGGGGGCTTCTTAGGTTTCTTTCAAAATCAAACATACATTTCATTCCCATCAAACTGAACAGACTAAACCATACATAATGCTCCATAACATACATACATACATCGATCATACGCTCTCTACGAGGAGGATTGCGCATAGTTTGGCACCTTACCATCCTGCGCGACAACAGAAATTTTCATCAAGACGAAAATCTAATGAATCAATTATTGCACTCCAAAACAATGAAGACAACGAGCAAACCAGTTCCCACGATCCATACGCCTTTCTATTAAACTCCTGTTGTGCCTTGTGAAAGTAAGGGACCTTATCCTGAAAGTTTATATATATATATATATCTATATATATAAGAGGAACAAATATATATATATATATATATATATATAGACACACACACACACACACACATACATACATACATACATACATATATATATATATATATATATATATATGTATGTATGTATGTATGTGTGTGTGTATATGTGTGTGTGTGTCTATATATATATATATATATATATATATATATATATATATATATATATATATATATATATATATATATATATTTGTTCCTCTTATATATATTGTACTAATCTTAAAACTGCACATCTACAGAGGCCAAAACACAATATAAATCTCTCATGAACATTTCCCAACATAAGATGGGGCGCAAACTTGTGTCACAATCCCTTCGTTACCTACATCACTATTATTTAGTCCAAGCTGAATCAGCAGTAATTCCTCAACCCATATTCTACTTCTCACCCTCTGATGTCCACAGAGTTACAGCTACCTCAGTCCAATTTCAGAAAAGGAAAAACTACTAGGCTGAAATTAGTCAGTACCATAAACACCATTCTTTGTGGAGGGAAGGAGTAAAAAAAGCATATTATCCTCAATTATAAAACTAGTTTAGCTATAAACAAATATTTCTTAGAAAAATGCTTACGTTATTAATGAATGACTTCCACTTTCTTGAAGCAGTTTTCCTGACCTGGTGGTAACAATAATTCGAAGATCAGAACTCTCCTATGACAAAGAAAAACAAAACCACAAGATTGTAACAAAGTACTTTCTCCGTTCCAAAATAATCCCAACACTTGCTTTTTCAAATTTACCAATGCACAAAACCACAAGAAAGCAACAAAGTACTTCTTCGGTTCAAAAATTGATCTTGTGAATTTTTTGTTCAAGATGAATCTAAAAAGATCCCACATATTTTTACTTGCGTATAGATGATCAGATGGGAGCATGTGAGTAGTGTAAAATTATGATCATTGTGATTAACTGATTATTGAGGAACTGAGTATATATTAAAGGAGGTAACACCACTAACCTTCGCATACTTCCATGTGGGGTTTTGAGTCCTCATTTCTTTCCTAGATGATGGATTAAGATAAAATTATAAAAAAGAAAAGGATTTAATACATAGTGTTGTCGAGATTGTTTCACTTGAAATGATAAGCAAGCAATTAAATTTTAAAGGAATGATATACATACAAGAATATACGGAAAGCAATGGCACGAATCACCCCTTTTTTTGGTGTAAGGTATACACTCAGCACTTTTCTGAAAATGGACGCAGAAACAACTAAATTGAAAGCGTACAAAGTAAAACAATGGTCCCTCTCTAAGTCCACTCTTTTCTTTTTTGAAATTATGAAAACATGCATGTTATCGAATTTGACAAGACATACATCTCACCACTACGGTTGGGTGCCGGGGGTCTTGGGGGGAGAACAGGAAACAAATGAGGATTTTCCTTGCGAAAGGCAGCGATTTTTTCTAGCACGTCAACCACCTCGTTGCGCATCTTTTCAGCTATGATGATAACAACAACAATCAAATTTTAAAACAGACACAGAGAGACATGAGAAATCCCAAGCAATGACTGTGTACCAGATTTATTGCGGTCATTGTCAACCTTGAATTCCTTTAGATGTAAACTTAAGTCTCGTGCGTCACACATCACTTTTGCTTTAAAAATTTTTTCCCTACCATCAGTAGTATCACAGGCTGTGAATGTCAAATAATACATGATCCCGCCAACTCCCTGCATGTTAACTTTCACAAGCTGTCTGTACTCCAGAGGTACTCCCTAATAACATAAATTCGAATAGAGCTCAATGAACCACACGGATGAAAAAAACTAGCAAAGTTATTCTATAGTTAATTAACATAGAACTTGTTTGATACAAAATAACTAGCATTTTTCATTTGACATTCAAAGTAATACTACGTAGTTAATTTGGAACATCTCTATTTTCAATACCAATGGTTGTTCAATCAAAACTCTACACGTTCCTCTTTTATTTGTTTTGAACCAAATCACTTCATCTATATTATTAGAACAATATAGGTTATATATGTTCCTAACAACACAAAAATTGCATTTACCCCATCCTCGGCCTGTTTCAGGGCAGCAAATTGAGCGACCTTTTCAGCTGGTTTCCATTCACATGACGTGGGCCGAACCGGGAAAATTCCTCCAGGTACATTGCTATAACAACCATCACCATAATTTCCCTGTGTACAGGAGTATCAGAAATTTAAGAAAATATCAAAAAATGACAACTCTACAGAGAGAGACCTATATGTCTTGGGGAGATATTTTTGTTGATGAAACCCAAGGTGTGACCATCTTGATTGACTTATAACTATAAATTGATTGCGCCACGGAATAACATACTCCGTCTGGATTTGGCGTCTACTTTCGCATTTTGGAGTGTCCAGAATCACTCCCACTTTGAACATGGAAGAAGTGCCAACAATATCCTTGAAATCAAGTAACATTCAAACTAAAACATGTTGCGTATGATGTTGGGGGAGAGTGTTATGATAGCGTGTTGAGTTCATCAAAATGCTTTGCATTTGAGGTGTTAAGAAAATATCATAAGAAAATCCGGACAGCAAAGTGTAGTATAATATTAAAAATGTAGTGCACCACAGTTTGCCTCGTTTGAAATCAAAAATACATAATTAACAAGACACTACATGCATATATAGTATCAAGAATGCAATATAATGCATGGTAATTAAAGGAATGGCAAAGATCAACCCCAGATTTGCCAGCTTTTTTTCCCTTGGCGGTATATTCAGATCGATTCATCACACGATAACGCTTACGGCGTCGGGGAATGCTTGTTGCAGGTCCATCGAGATTCTTATTATTATCCTCCACATTTTCATCCATGGCCCTAAAATTTCATAATCAAATCGCAAATAAATAAGTGTTGTTAGCATTCAATTATTCATCAAAAGTATTCATCTACCATTCAAATCTTCAATCGACTGATTCAATCCCCAAATATTACGATATGCTTGTAGTTTGAAGAATATAGCAAATAAATAAATAAGTAAATCCAGAAACTAATTTAGGGTTTCATCAAACTTCAATTCCACCCAACAAAATAACATCTCCTAACTTCGCATATAATACTGGAAAAAGCAGGTTATCTAAATCTAGAAACCCTAATTACTATTGGAAGTTAAAATATGAAAATAAACACATACTCCGTAGGAAATAAAGAAAGCGCATTAAAAAACAGAGGCGGGGGAGGCTGCCGATTTCGGATCGGGGAGCCCCTGTGGTACGTACCCTCGATTGGCCTCGAAGACGATGTTCTATTGTTCTTTGTCCTCTGCTACGCGTCAAAGACTCAAAGTAGTATATGGTGTTTATCCGTGCCTGCCCTCAGGTTTTCCCGTTTTAATAGGGGTGTGCACAATTTGGTAAACCGACCGAACCGAACTGAAATCGAATAATTTGGTACGTACCGAAATTGGACCGAATAATTCGGTTCAGTATTCGGTTCTCATATTTTGAAAAAATCGGTTTTCGGTTCGGTACAAAATTTGGAACTGATATTTCGGTAAAAATCGAATACCGAAATTATTTAATATTTATTTATAATTTTATCCATAGCTACTCAATTCAATTCTCAATATTTATCCCAATATTGAAATAATGAATATTCACTCCACTAATTTTAAGTCTTATTATCTAAATTTGGAGTTATTTAAGATTGGAAATCATGAAAGCACCAAATTAATAGTAATAATAAATAATACTGGTAAATGTTTTTATATTTCGAAATGGACAATTCTTTTATTTGTATCAACTATTTTGTTTAATTTATGTAATGGTTCTAATTGTGTTGCTTGATTTTAATTTTGGAGTGTGTAATGAACTTATATATAATGGATTATGCTTTGTTCTTTTCCATTTGGAGAATGAAATATATTTTTTTAAGTTCAAATTTTGGTTTATGTTCAGATTTTGGTAAAACCGATTACCAAACCGATTTAATTTGGTTTTTACCGAACCGAACCATTTGATTTCGGTTCGGTATTCGGTACAAAAAATAAATTACCAAAATTTCGGTTCGGTTCGGTTTTACCGAATGAACACCCCTACTTTTTAAGATTCATTAAAAGTAATACATTAAAATTAAATTAAAAGTACGGACTTTCTCCGTTCTAGAATATTCGTATTATTTGATTTTTTTTTAGTCAAATATGATAAACTTTAATAATAAGTAACTCTTGACTTGTATTGCAAATTAATACAATCAAATAAATTTTTAAAAGTTCTAAACAAGTTAAATATACAAAAATTATTTTTATACTAATATACATAGTAGTTTTTACTTAATTAAAATTTAAACTTCGTCCAGTTTTTTTTGAAAAAGTCAATCTGGACAAATACCTATAGGACGGAGGTAGTATAAAATTGATACATTTAAATAATGTACCCAATTGAAAAACTTGTTTTAACACTTATTTTAATTAAAACAATTAAACTAAAAACATAAAATACAATTAAATAATACAAATTTACAAAAACTCAAAATAAAAATAAAAAAGAAATTAAAAAACAAATAAATGAAAAAAAAGTCAAAAAATAAAAACTAAAAAATTGAAAAACAATTTAAAACTAAAAAAAGGAAAAGAGTAACAAAATAAAGCAAGAAAATAAAAAAAAAGAAGCAACAAAAAGGAGAAAGAAGAAAGGGAAGAAAGGAAAAAGCAAAAAAGACAAAGAATTAGGATGAAATCAGTCTAATTTTCTTGAGTAAATTTTATATTTAATTCTTTTCTTTTGAAAACGTATAATTAATCCTTTAAGGCCTGTTCTTTAGGACTAGAAAAAAAGAGCTGGAAAGTGGAAAAAACTGGAAGAAACTGGAAAAAACTAGAAAGAACTGGAAGAAACTGGAAGAAACAGGAAGGAACTTCAATAAATTGGAAGGAACTGGAAGAAACTCGAAAAACTGAAAAAAATTAAAAAAAAATTAAAAGAAATTGAAAAACTAGAATAAATAGTAAAATCTAAAAAAAGTTTTTAAAAATTTTTTATGTGTGGTTTTAATTTTTAAATTATTCTAATTCTGATTCTTGTTGATATAAATTATTATTATTACTATTATTATTATAATAATAATTATTATTATTGTTGGTTGTGGTGGTGTTATCACGTTATCCAAATAATTGTCTTTAAAATAAAAAAATATTACGAATATTATTTTTCATACACAAAAAGATATTTTAAAAATTAATTAGAATATAAAATTAGCATAAATATCAAAATGTTAAATAATTAAGAGTTATTATGGCTATGCTGTATTTATTATAAAATAATATATTTGTAATTATATTTTATACATTACAAGATTTTGTTTTAAATATATGACATGTCACATAATGTAATCAAACTTATTTTTTCTTTAAGGATTGATAATTTATTTCCATTGTAACCCTATTTTTTGAATAAAAACATAGAACTGGTATTATTCATATTAAAAAGTTGAAGAAAAAAAATAATGAATGTGAATCATAAAAACAGTGAGATGAAAAAATGAAATAACTTATAAACTATAGTTATAAACACAAAAATTGTAATAAAAAAATTGTAATAATAATAATAATTATAATAATAATATATTTTTTTATAGTTATTTGTCAAAAGGTAGAAAGAATTTGAAGAAAATAAATATAGCTGGAAGAAATTAGAAGAAACTAGAAAAAACTAGAAAAAACTGGAAGAAACTGGAAGAAACTGGGAGAAATTAAACTGGAAGGAACTGGAAAAAACTAGAAGAACTGGAAGAAACGGGAAAGAACTGGAAGTTAAGAGTTCAAGTTCTAAAGAACAGGCCCTAAAATAGAAAGTTTTTCATATTTAGTTGTTTAATATCAAATATTATATATGTAGTCTTTTTATTGGTACCATTTTACGAATAGTCTTTTTTCAAGCCAATGATACTTACTCATGTTTTTGTGTTAATTAATTCCAGTTTGATATACATATTTTCGGTGTATATCTACGACAGGGTCACATACCTATATTTTTCAATTGTAGACGATTATTTTAGAATCTCAGATACGTGGGTTCCCATGACATTGAGTTCCAATGTCATGGGATGACCCGTGGGTGCTCCGGTGCCCCGTTCGTAAAATTGACGGTTCCTACCCCCCTAACCCTCCCGGTAAACCCCCCACCCCGGCCCCGACCCGAACACACCCTCCTACCCCCGTCAATTGCACCCACAAGTTGATTTTGACTTTAGAGTCAAATTTTGACTCCAAAGTCAAAATCAACTTGTGGGGTGCAATTGACGGGGGTAGGGGGTGTGTTCGGGTCGGGGCTGGGGTGGGGGGTTTACCGGGGGGTTAGGGGGATATGAACCGTCAATTTTACGAACGGGGCACCGGAGCACCCCGGGTCATCCCATGACACTGGAACCCAATGTCATGAGAACCTTGATGTTTTTGAAATTTGATCTAACAATACGTTTTACTCCGTACTATACTTGGAATTAAACACATGATAAGGACAAGATCATACATTTAATTCAACGAGCCTTTAACCCAAAATCAATTGAATATCCAAAGCAAACCAGGAAAGGAAAGTTGAAGCATCATTCCTTGCCCTCAAACGGCTTTAGTTTGGGGACGACCGCTTTTGATCTAAGCCACATTTGAACTCTTAACCAAAATAGTTTGTATGACATTGTTTGGTTATTCATAGGCTTGTTAAGAACATTGTGAAGGGTGAATAAGATAAAAGAAGCAAATGTCATGTCCAAGGCCGCTTGGAGAAGTATTCGTAGTATCTGAATAGTCCCCTCAAAAGGACTTGGGTAAAAGAACCAAATGCATGAAACTTTGGGCCCAATTGATCTATGCCCCCAAACTAAGCCAACATGAAACCGTCATCCTAATGACATTCATAAAGCTTCTCTAGAGGCATTGTGCACCTGCGTAGATAGTGAAATCGATATGACTTGGACTACATTTTTATGAAATATCACCGGTTATCATCATGGCCTTAAAAAAGGATGAGTTTCAAGCATTCTTTTGCAGCCTAGTTTTCTTTTACGCTGCAAGCGACATCCAAAATGCCATTGAAGGCCACATGATTACAAATAAAGAATACCATATAGACAAATAGTAATTATAAGCACACCTAAATACCTTTTTAAAATAAATTAAACTATATAAGAAAATTAATGTTGTTTCTCAGCAACACACTAAGATCACCATGTGGCATAGAGGAAAGTGTGGAATCATTTCCAAAAACAGCTTGATCAAAAGAATCCCTACAAAGGGATCCCTCTACACCAAATCCCCACTAAAACCCAGCAACTAAATAGATTATCGCATTATTTTTAACAACCATATCCACAAAATAGAGGGAAGAGTTGAAAGGCTTCCAAAAACTACGGGATCAAAAGACACCTAGCCCCTTTTAAAACCCAGTTAGAAAGTAGAATACCACATACTCCAGAGTAATTTTCAACCCTCAAACTCGCATGTCTACTGTCATGTCCTCCCATTAACAAAATTGAACTACAAAAACTAGACATACTACTTAATTTGTTTTCTTGCCAAACAAAAGTACCAATTTAACTTTCCATAGAATAGTTAAGGCTCCTTAAAAAAATGGTTAAGGCAAAATAGGAAAAATGTACTCGCTCCGTCCACAAATAAACTTCTCATTCACTATTCACAGGGTCAAACTTTATTTACTTTGTTGGCCAATTTTCGTTACTCATTTGATAAAATAATATAGGCATGTCACTTCTAGTTTCGTAGATCTTTTGATATAGTTTTTTAATATATAATTTTTAGTTTAAAATTTCACACTATTTTTATCTAAAATGATTTAAAAATAATTTCAGTTAAACATCGTAATGCACAACGAGAAGTTTATTTGTGGACGGAGAGAGTATTTATTAACGTTTTTGGATGAAGTATTGGATGAAATATGTCTTCTCTCAGATATTACAATAAAATGTAAGAACCTCTGTTATCTCCTTAAAAATAAAAAGATTGATTATTATTTTGATAAAACTTACACCATCTGTAATTAATTTTTTGTAATTTTTAGCTAAAATATGAAATGGGGAGAGTACATATCAATCCGGTCCGCCCGCGGCCCGTGTAAAAGTAACGACCGCACACACTACAAACTACAAACGTCCCTCATTCTCTTCCACGGCCGTCTTCTGGGCTGGTATTTCACTATTTCTCTTCTCTAGGCTCCATCGATCACCGGCTGCCACTGTTTTAGGTGCCTTCAATTTCAAACCCCATGAAAATTTTTCATGCAAAACATTATCTATTGTCTCTATGATCGATACATGAAGCAGAATTCTGAGAGTTTTTTTCTCTTTTTTGTTGGGGTTCATTTACCATCCCAAAAATTGAACCCTAAACAAGTTTCTGGATTTACTTATTTAATTATTTACTACTCCTTCTCAAACTCCAAGCATGCCGTGATTTTTGGGGATTGAATCAATTGATTGAAGATTTTGAATGTTGGATAGATACTTTTGATGAACAGTTGAATGCTCAAAACCCTTATTTATTTCCGATTTGATTATGAAGTTTAGGGTCATGGATGAAAAAGTGGAGGGTGATGATAAGGAATTCGTTGATTATGGCATCGCAGGCCATATTAGGAAAACCGTGTATGGACCTGCAACGAGCCTTCCCCGACGCCTGAGGCGTTATCGCGTGATGAATCGGTCTGAATATGCCGCGTACAACAAAAAAGTTAACAAATCTGGGGTTGGTCTTTGGCATTCCCTGTAATTACCTTGCATTATGTTGCATTCTTGATACTCTATGCATATAGTTTCTTATTAATTTAGTGTCTTAAGACAGATTTATACTGCACTTTGCTGTCCAGATTTCGGTATACAATTATCTTAACACCTCAGTTGTTAAGCACTTTGATGAATTCGACCTGCTATCATAACACTCTGCCCCAACATCATACACAATAAGTTTTTGTTTAGATGGTACTTCGTTTCAAGGGCAATGTTGGTACTTCTTCCATGTTCCACTACTAAATAAGCGGGAGTGATTCTGGACACTCCTAAAATGCAGAAGTAGACAACCAAATCCGGACGGAGTATGTCCGCTCTTGGCGCAATAATTTGATAGTGATAAGTCAATCAAACTTGTCACACATTGGGATTCATCAATAAAGATATCTCACCAATGCATATAGGTCTCTCTCTGTAGAATCATCAATTTTTTGAATATTTTTTTTATTTGTGATATCCTTGTACATAGGGATATGATGTTGATGGTTGTTCTGGCTCGATACCCGGAAGGATTTTCCCGGTTTTACCCACATCTTGTGACTGGGAACCAGCTGAATTGGCTGCTCAATTTGCTGCCCTGAAACAAGCCGAGGATGGGGTAAATCAATAATTTCAAATTGTATAATTTCATAAATTAGATTAGTTGATTTCATATTGATTTATGATTTTCACTTTGAAATCAATTAGATTGTATGTATAATTAATTTTATTTAAGATTACTAATTTTGTGTGTGGATTTGATTTTTTGAAATTTTGACATTGACATTTTATTACTCCGTATTTTGCTCTCAAGAATGCTAGAAAACTTCAAGAATCCTTAGCTAACTATTAATATAAGCAATTTTAATTTTATAAGTCTATAAATTTGACAGTTTATATTTTTTATTATTATAATATTAATTTTGTTAAATACACTAATTGAGAAAATTTATTTTATTATGGCACAATGACTCATTTTTTCTTTATGTCGTACAGGGCCCCCGATTTCTCGGAGACGGTTGGTTGTTGTTATGGATTATTAATGATGTCTTTATTGCTCTACGGCTTAACAGTTTATCGTATGATTGAACATTGAACTTAAAAAGCAAGCACACCACATAAGACCGAGAAAAATGTTTATACACTCCATCCGCACCAAAAAAATATCGCATAATATAATTCCCTCAAATCTCCAAAAAAGAAAAAAAGAATGCTTGCGTTAAAAATGAATGACTTCCACTTTCTTGAAGCAGCTTTCCTGACCTGGTGGTAACAACAATTCGAAGATCACAACTCTCCAATGACAAAGAACGTGTATGTTGCAGATTTGGCATGAGGTCCTAATTAACCTAACCAACCATGATGAGGAGTCACGAGACTACTGGTGTAAGCAGCACAACGACGAATATTGGCCGACTTCAATTTATGTGGCACTTTAATTTCTTTAATACTTTGCTCCTTCACATTGACAACAAATAAGAAACGTGAAAACCAATCTATAAACAATTCGTCCTTTCCCACGCTCGAAACCATGAAACAACCACCCACTAGCATATCCATCATAGTAGCAAGGCCAAACCTCGGCTTTTGAAGAGTAAACATGGACTTTCGAACCCAGCGCCATTTCGCATAATCCTCAAGAATCCATATGTCGAAACGTCCCACTCCTAGGTCGCGCGCATGGCACATACCCAAGTGTCCACCATGAACAAACAAAGACATGAGTTTATGACTAACGACTTGTCCATCAACACATTCAACTTCTTCTGGATGGGGCAAAGTGTAGAGTTTTCGCGAGTCGATCTCGAATACCAACACTGCATGCATGCAATCGTCACACGTCATCATATGGAGCGCTCCGTTTAAAGCTATTGGATAGTTGTGTGGGTCCTTCCTACAAGCGAAACGGCTACAAGCAATTTTCTTCGAAGTGCGCGAAACGAGGTTGTATGAGAAATACAGAAAACACCTCTCCTCGGCAGAAACGTGACGCATGCACAGATAATTGTATTCATTGGTTGCCTTGTGAAAGTAAAAACCACACACAAAATCTTGGGGTCCAGACCGAACTCCTAGATGTTGTTGAGTGACGATGTTGAAAACAAAGTCGCATTTGCTTGGATGGGAAAAGATATTCGTACCATCTTTCCAAAGCGTTGCGTAACTTTTAAGATGAAGAAACGGACCACCACATTCACCGCGAACAGATGGAATATGAAACCCTTTATAGATGTTAAGATTGAAAGGAATGTTTCTCAACTTTTTAGAAACTGCATCATAAATATAATAATCAGATTTGTTGTGAAATCCCAACTGTATACCTTGCACAAGAACAACAGAAGGAGCTCTTTTGGCTTGCACCCCGATGAAATAACGCCACAATGTCAAACTTCTCCAGTCCGGACACACTGTGCGACATCGTAAAATAGTGTCTGCAGGAAGCCTACTGAGAATGTCAATTAAGATGTCGTCTGGAAGTTGACCAATAATCGATCCTTTTCCTCTTCTTGGAGGATCCTGCAGATTGAAGACAGAACATAAAAGATGAGAAATCTGCGGAAGGCATTCAACCACCATCAGGGCCGCCGGGCTAGCTGCATGCAATGAGAAACAAAACGGGTGGCCGGCCGGAGGGGACTGGCCGACGACTGCCGAATGGGGGCGCGCGACGGTCGTTTGGCTTGCACGGCGGGGAGGAGAAAATTAAATAGAGACAGAGATGTAGTCGGCCGGGGATTTCTTCGTCTTTACCAATTTATTTAACGAGTTAATTACCAGGGCAACCCACGTACGGCACAAATTTCCAATTTGTAAGCCTTATATTTGGTAAGGAAAATTAGAGGAAACAAACCGGAGAAAGGAAAGAAATTACAAGGGATTTTAAATTTCCATAAGTAAAATAGGAAGGAAATATATTAATGGAATAAAAATACGTTCTCCAAATTTTATTCTTTTTTTCTTGCGGTGTTCTCCTTTTTTACGCTACTTCTCCTTCTTTAAATATTTTTTTGTCAAACAATGATATTATTTGATAATAAATTAATTATAATCTATATAAATAAATGTTATAAGAATTGTATATATCAAAACTATATCCTAATATGACCTTAATTATTTTAAATTTATATTATAATTCAATATACTTTTCACACAATTTATAATCAAAGAGTATCACTTTTTGACCAAAGAAAGACAAAATAAGAAAGTTTTCAGAGATGGAGGGAGTAATTTCTTTTAGTTTGTTTGGATGGGAAAATGAAAAAAAGAGAAAAACATTGTACCAGAAAATGTTATTTTTACACTTTCATTTTGTAACATAGTATTGAAATATTTTATTTTTATAATATACTCCCTCCGTCCTAAAACTTTCTTCTCAGTTTGACTTTTCCTCATTTTTAATTTTTGGCTTTGACTTCAAATTTAACCCTCCTAAAAAAAAAATTTTGCAAATTTTTTTTCGCAATCATTCAAAATATAGAGTTAGAAGATAATTGGTGTAAATACATGAGAGTATAAATGTCATTTGTCATCTTTTTTTCTAATGAGAAGGTAGTTTTAGGACGGAGAAAAAGGAGAAGTGGGAAGAAAGTTTTAGGACGAAGGAAGTATATTTGTATGTAAATTGAGATATTAATGGTCAAAGTATTGCATTAGATGCCCCGAAAAATCAAATAAGGAAGTTAATTTTAGGACGGATGGAGAATCTTGTGATCTCTAGTCATTATGTGTAACAAATATGAAATTTAATTTCCATAGAATAAGTTTTTTGTCAACTAATTCTTTAATTTAAATATTACTTGCTGAAATTGCGTGCTAACATGTAAAAAAAGCCAAATAAGTATGTCACATGTCACAATTCTAAAAGACTAATTGTCAAATCTTTCTATAATACATGGGTTGGTATCCTTGGTAAAGATGCACATTTTCCATCCAATATATATTTGTACTTTTATGCTTTAGACGTTGTACATGTCAAAATTTTCCTTTGTTTGTCCTCTTTGACAGTAACCTCTGTTAGTGTCTTACTGCATATAGCCTAATAGTTGTATCCCCTAAAAAAAATAACACAGCTTAAGAATTCTTGATCTTCAACAGCTTTCATTATATTTCTCCCCAAAAATCTTTACGACATAGCTCTAATTCCTCAACCTTTTTGCTTATTCTAGCCAGAACTCCAAGTCCCTATCTAGAGTAGTTGCTTCCAGCCTCGGGTAGCTAATCCCTTCGATTTCTTTCCCTATTATAACCAAAACACTAGGTCCACAAAGTTATAGATTCCGACCAGAGCTCTAGGTCGCTGCCTCGACACTCACCCTATCAAGTTCTCAGTCACCGTCGCTATCTATTTCCGACGGGGTGCACCCAATGCATCTCTAATCCAAATCCCTAATAATCTTCTCAGTATTCTACCCCCTCCGTGCCATAAAATATTTTCTGTTTCAAAAATGACACGCCTTTAAAATGAGTAATTTTAGTGTTATTTTTAATTATGACTAATCTATTCTACATATCTCATCCTACTCTTTTAAGAAGTAGGGGCAAAATTAGAAAATAACACCAAAATTACTCATTTTAATTTTTAAGAGTGCGCCGTTTTGAAACAGGAAATGTTTTATGGGACAGAGGGAGTATATATTTATTGAATTCCAATTTTTTAGAGATTTTTTGAAAGTGTGAATATTGTTTGTATATGGATTAATTGGTTAGTTTCGTGATGTGTGATTTTTTGGATATTTGATTTTTGATGAATAACACTTTTATACAATGATAAATTATTGTTTAAAATTTTCAATTTAAGGTGTAATTTTTAGGTCGGAAATTAGATGGTGTTGGGCGCCACAAACCAGCAATTTTTTGCTCCGTTATATATCTTCTACCTTCTCGAAATTTGCATGTGCTTAGGTTTCATTAGAGGTGGACACGGTACGGTTCCGGTTCCGGAACCGCCACCCCATGTCACCGGAACCGTCACCGTGCCGGCCGGTACCGGTTCCGGTTCCCGGACCGGCGGTTCCGGTACCGGACCGGCCGGTTTCGCCCCCCCCCCCCTTTTTTTTTGATATTTTTAAAATTTTTAAAGTATAAAATTTTAAATTTGCAATTGTTTAAGGAAAAAACGAAATAAAAAATCTAAAAATGTAGTTGTTATTAAGATATTTTAAATGAACTAACTGAAGAACAACCACATTTAATATCCTGATGGTTCAAAAAAAGCGACGAGGTAAAGAACCGTAAAGAAACCCTCGAAGGAGCTTATATATCGCTCACCTAAAAAAAACTAATTACATATTTACATTAACATAAAAAAAATTATAACTTATTCTTCAGAACTCGGACTTCCATCTGTTGTTGCATTCATGTAATGCTCCGATTCGAGTTGGTACGAAGCCTCTTGAGCTCGACGTCTTGCCAAGAGCCAATCTTGGTTGCAAACCAGTGTTTCAAGAGATTCAGCGCTAAGACAACTTCGATAGTCGGTTAGAATGTTGCCGCCAGCACTGAATTCTCGTTCAACTGCTACGGTTGATACCGGAACGGATAACACTTGTCTTGCTAGCATGCCGAGACATGGGAACATGTGTTCGTTCCGCTTCCACCATCCGAGCACGTCAAAATCCACTTCGTCCTAATCGTAATCGCATGGCACACCCTGGTACATAGCAAGTTCGTTGTGCGAGCTTACTGTTGTACCACTTGAACTCGTCGAAGAATGAGCACGCTTCCCTTTCTTTGCAAGAAGACCACCGACTATTCCGGCAAAACCTTTTTTTGATTTCGGGAGCGGAGGTGGTGCTGTTTCTTCTTGTACAGTGCCGTATAACCCTTGATATTCCTCAAACAAATTCTCAAAAAAAGTTACAACATCATCTCTTTCTTTTTCCCATTCTACTAAATAACTGTAGTAATAACTATTTTCATCTAAAAAACAACTGTAGTCATACTCAATTAAAATTTTATAATTTTCAATCTTAAAGCGTGGATCACAAATAAGACCTATTTTATAAATATCAGGAATGTACAAATAATAATCACACCATTTTTGTATCATAGGATAGACATATGGGTACAAATCCGGATCCGCCTTACTTTCACGAAAACATGTTGCGATTGTAACGCACTCTTTTAAAAATGTATTTGTAGTTGGTTGGTAAACATGAGAAAAAGTAAGAGTTGCGTTATTAAAAACTTATAATACAGCATTCAATTTTTCAACAATAACAAATTCAAAAGGATTAATGATTATACGAAGTTCATCCCTAAAAAATTCAGCAAGTTTCTCTTTATATCTTAGAATCTGATGAATCAATTTGTAAGTACTATTCCATCTAATGTGAATATCTTTTGCAAAAACTATTTCTTTTTTACCCTTAGACTTACAGAACATCTTCCAGGACCGAGAAACAAGACGAGCCCCCCAAATTTTTTTAATTCCTTCTTTAATATTCGTCAAAACTCCGCCCGTAGCTTCTAGTCCCTGTTGAACACATAAATTTAAAACATGACAGGCACACCGTTGATGCAGAAATCTACCCATAGACGTAGATGGTGGGCAAATTTCTTTAAGTCTTGGAATAGCTGCAGTATTATTAGTAGCATTATCAAAACCAAATGAAAACACTTTGTCAGACAAGTTGTATTCCCGCAGAATACTCTGAAGCAATAGGAAAATATTTTCAGCAGTATGCTGTTCATTGAAATCACGAAATGCAAGAACACGTTTATGCATAATCCAATCACTATCTATCCAATGACAAGTAACACCCATATAAGACAAATTATGATAAGTTTCACTCCAAATATCAGAACAAATAGCAACACGAGAATTAAAATTGAGAAAAAAATTTGCCAAATTTATTTTTCCAGTTTTATACTGACGAATAATTTCTCGTTTAATTGTTTTTCTTGAAAAACCTCGTGCTTGAGGGTTTAATGCCTGTTGACAATAATCAATAAAACCAAGTTTCTCAGAAAACATGTATGGCAAATTTTCTTCACAAATCATTTCGGCCATTTTTTGCTTATTTTGCTTGTCGCTATAAGCAAAAAGGCCGCCCTTACCTCTGTTAGCAAACCGAGAAATTTGGGTTTGCACTTCTTGTCGTCCCTTCTTTTTTTGCCTCGTATTTGGCGTACT
>OOIL02000450.1:2526364-2553056 GCA_900332095.2 Cuscuta campestris | reverse complement strand
AATTTTACAAAATGCAAGATTTAGGGATCAGGGGCAGATTCTTTGGTGTTCTTCAATTTTGGAGCGATAAATTGATTTTTTTTGTTCTTTCATATAGCAATTTAAAACTACATTTAAACGTGATAATCCAGTGGCCATAATAGCTAGATCTGATTTTGGACCGATATAATCTGGTATGAATTTTATATTATCTAGTCGAAATGTTTTTAATAAATTCCAAACTTATTATGATCTCATCTTGTTTGAGTAATTAAACAAGAATATGAATTAAATCTTACTTGAACAGGGTATGTTCTATAGATTGTACCTCTAGAAGAAGAATATGATTAAATGACAAGATGTAGCACATAAACATGCATTCAATTAAACTGTTTAACCAAAATTAAACTTCTCCCCAAAGTAACCAAAATTAAAGCGAGCTCATTTAACACAGATATCTGGAATTCTATATGCGCCTCAGATCTGTAGTAATTAAATCAGAATTTGCCAATAAAAACTATAAATACAGTAATAATGAAAATTGAGGGGTTTAGTACCTGGAGCTTCCAATTTGCCGCGAATCTCCAGCCCTAGATCTCTGAGATTTCCCTTCCCTTTGAGAAACTGGCTGAGGAGATTGCAAGTCTGCGCGAAATTCGGCTTCTCCGCCGCCCTGGCGGACCTCCCGCCGTCGAATGGAAGTTGCATGGCGGCGATTTTTCCTGAATTCGCCCCCCGTCGGCGCCGAGGTTGAAGGAACGGAACGAGCTTCCGATTGAAGCGCGGCGAGCGGATGGATGGAAGGAGGAAGATGTGAGATTTGCCGGAGGAATTCAAACCATTTGATGGAATCTCAAGAAAATAGTTGGACTACTCCTCTTTATATCCAAGCATTTTTCTTCCGTGCCTTGGCTCCTGGGAGGGTACGGATGCCCCCTCCAATGAATTGATGCCATGTGGACTCATATAACCAAGCACTTCACATCACTTCTTTTAAATTGGTTCTCCTTTCGTTTAAAAAAATGATTTTATTTGAGCTTTTTTTTTGTCAAAAGTAAAAAAAAATTCATCATGAAATTGAAAATGGAAGAGAATAAGTAGAATAATTATATAAATTTGATATCATTTGAGTTTTCTATGAATGTAATTTCTAAATATCATATTTTATAAAACAAATTATTAGTGTGTAAATATAGATATATTTATGATAAATGTGTCATATAGGAGACCATGAAAGTCAAATGTAAACTATTTTTTAGGACAGAGAGAGTTATTTTAAATTTTTAAGTTTGATTAAATGTCTTTTATAAAAATAATACTTCTAGCTAGTATTATTTTTTGATTTTTTTTTACTAATTTTCAATTTTTTTTTGTGATGAACAATAATAAAAATATTTTAGTTTAATTAAATATACTTAATTTTTTCCCAAAGGATAATGTAAGTGGCATGTGTTAATATAATAATAGTAAATATAAACACTTTTTTTTCTTACTATTTTCTAGTTCAAATTTAAGAAATCTTCCTAGATAAAAATAAACAGTTATGAGACCACCAAAATACGAGTCCCAAGTCTTTTAATAACTTTTTTCTCTTATTATTTTCTAGTCCGAAGTCTTTTAATAAAGAGTTATAGTTTGTTTTACATATTTAGTCCCTATATATCAAATATAAATAATTTAGTCCTCAATTATTAAATTTTTTTTCACAAATGGTCCTTTGTTATTATTTTCGTTAAAAACGTGTAAAAATTTGTAAATTCACATTCCTCTCTATCCTCAATTAAGCTTCCTCTCTTCTCTCGCATTCCTTTCCTAAACCCATCGCTGAGTTTGAAGCTTTGAACTCAAAACCGAAATTACACTTTCCTTACTTTCCTTAAAGTCAAAACCAGAAGGGTTTTGTGGAACGGAGGAAGTATAAAATAAGAGATAATACAAATATTTTTTATCTAAACCGGAACTTTTTACCCACCCCTACATGTCTACTCTCATAGTCCCATGTTTGCCGGTGCTAAAGAGCCCTCGAGGATGGATTGTCATCCCTACTCCCGTGTTCCTTTCACGCTCTTTTGCGTGCTCCCCTGCCTATTCTCATGTTCAACCATACTAGTGGTATACTTAGAAGTGTATCTCAAAGAAATACACTAGTATTTTTATAATGATACACATTGACAAAAAACGTTGATTCAATTAAAAAAATTGCAATAATATTTTGGGTCATTATAGAGCATCACACTAGCACCACACTAACGCAAAATGTTGGTATATGTCTTTGGATCGGAGTATAAAGTGGGGTACAACTTTTGATGTACACATATCATTTCCCTTCTCATGTTTCCTTTCCCGAGATTCTTTGACGTGCTTGATGCAGGGCTTGACGGAATATAAAGATGTACGATGTGAAGTGATGAAAATATATATTATGATGAGTATAAAGGAATGTGATGAATGGTGAATATGTGTTAAATTTTAATTCCATTTTTATTATTATAGAGACGAGTAGCCAATTGATCTCAATAGCCACCTTTTATCCGAGCCACAATGGATGGAAAAGCCTCACGAGAGACCAAACGAAAATTGTTGGATATTAATCTCATCTTGCAATAAAAATATGAAACAATTTCCACCAAAAAAAATACTCCTTCCGTTTATTAAAACTCTTCCTCTATCATTTTTTTTGTTTTTCTTAAAACACTTTCCCTTTCTATTAAAAAACCACTTTTATCCCTACTTTTTCATACCCTACCTATCACATTATACTTTTTCACTAACAACTAAACTATCACATCTTACTTTTATCCATCACATCAAGGGCAAAATTGGAAAGTCAACTACAATTTAACACTTCCTTATTTTTCCTCAAAGTCAAAAGAGGAACTCTTTTGAGAAACAGAGATAATAATAGAGTAGAAATGAGAAGGTTGGACTGGAATCATATGAGTGGTCATTTGTGTTTAACCGAGGCAAAAAAAAATTCCAAACGAGCCCCTGCTCTCTTATGTGAACTTAAAGAAGTAAGTGGCACATATTTGCTGCTAATATCACGTACAACTCGTCCAGCAATTCGAATGCAGGCAAAAATCTTCGAATATCACGAAGATTCGAATATCACGAAGATTCGAATCGATGAATAGGCCCCACGCGC
The DNA here is from genome assembly GCA_900332095.2 of Cuscuta campestris. Classification (NCBI taxonomy): domain Eukaryota; kingdom Viridiplantae; phylum Streptophyta; class Magnoliopsida; order Solanales; family Convolvulaceae; genus Cuscuta; species Cuscuta campestris. The sequence goes on along the minus strand of OOIL02000450.1, from coordinate 2,549,932 downwards.
GAGGAGACGTATGCTCTTGTCGAGCACATCAAATGTAATTGTGATCATTATTGCTAATCTTAGCTTTATCAATCTTTTTTTTTTTGATAACAGGGATAGAAACTAAGAAGTGCCCAACGGATATCCTATGTGTTTATCCAAATTGTACGTCATATGTATCATACACACGCTTATCAATAATATATGATGATTAAGTTGTACAAATTTGGTGTACATATGAAATATAAGGAATATCTTAATAGAAAAGTCTAAAATCACACTAATAACTTATATGCAAATGCTTTATGTTTCTCTATAATTGCTTTACATTTAAAGTATAGTATTTTTAAGAAATATTTTTAAGAAATATTTGCACTAAATAGCACTAAAACTTAAGTCATTTCTCTAAATAGCACTTAAAATGTTTTATTACCTAAATACGATTAGCACTTAGTAATGTCCATAATGTCTAGTGATGGTGAATATTTACTTGAATAATGACTAATGCATAATAAATAAATATGATACATTGGAAAGAAAAACACATGTGGTTCTATTTAGAGAAAGTCATTATATTTTAGTGTTATTTAGGTAAATTCCTCTATTTTTAAATATATACCAAGTAATAATTAGCAATATAAGGGAAGATTCTATTAAATTTCAGATTTTGTTATGACATACTCTTTCCGTCCCACACATCTTTTCTTCTTTCTTTTTTTATCTGTCTCAAAAAATATATTTCATTTCTATTAAAAAGTCACTAGTACCCTATTACGGAGTACTCCCTCCGTCCCCCTGTATTTGTCCACATTTGACTTTTGGAACTGTTCATCTAAGCACTTTGACTTATCAAATTCTCTCAATGTGTAAGCCTAAATATAGTCATGTGTGATCTTGTTTGATTTGTCTTAACATATAGATTATTAATATATAATTTTTATAATTTTTTAATATACAAATTATAAGATAAAATGGATTAAAGAAGTACATTGGATGGTGTGTAAAAATGAAAGTGGACAAATATAGGGGGACGGAGGAAGTATTTCTTAACTTATTTATCACATCATACTTTTTCAATATTAATCTACTCATTACATCTACTTTAATTCATCACATCCAAGAATATTTTTGGAAAGTCAATACCAAAATTCAATTCCTTTAAATTCTTGAAAAGTTAAAATTAGAAAGTTTTGTAAAACGGGTGGAGACTTAGAGTTGGCAAATCGGTCGGTCAGGTCGGGTTCGGGTTCAGTCACTTCAAGTTCGGGTTATTTCGGGTTCGGGTTATTTCGGGTTTTGGTTGAAAACTGTATGTTCATGATCCAGTGTCATCGGGTTCGAGTCAACCCAATGGGTTATGACTTTGGTTTTTTTAATTTTTAAATTCACATTAACACTTACATTTTCTATTAAATAAATTTAAAATATAAAAAAAGGTACTAAATCTATAAAATTATAGTATTATTTTAAACTCTAAGGGGCTGTTTGGCAACTTCTGAATGGGTAAGTGCTGAACCAGTAAGAGGTCTGAACCATTAAGTGCTGAACCAGTAAGAGGTCTGAACCATTAAGAGCTATTATATTGCTTAACTATTCAAAGGCAAATGTCTGATCAATTCAGATAAGAGGTCTTAACCATTCAGACTCTGTATAATACTTAACCATTCAGAAGCAAATCTCTTAACCATTCAGACATCTGAACCATTAAGAGGCTGAAACAAACAGTCTGAACCATTAAGTGCTGGACCATTCAGACATCTGAACCATTAAGAGGCTGAAACAAACAGCCCCTAAAGTAGTTTTTAGATATATAAATCAATATAAGGAATTTAAAAATGTTTAAGTTTTGGAAAAAGTAAGATAATTATGCAATATCATTAAAATTTTGTCTGAAAATATAAATTTACACACTAAAAACAAGTAAAAAAGTGTATAATTTTGAAAAAAATCTTACTTTAGCGGGTCGGTCAGGTCGGGTTCGGGTTCGGTCGGGTTTGACCCATTTTTAGCGGGTCATTTCGGGTTCGGTCAACTTCAAGTTCGGTCATGAAAACCTTTGTTCAAAACTCAGTGTTTTCAGGTCAGGTTTCGGGTCAAAAACAGGTCGAGTCACTTTTTGCCAGGTCTAGGTGGAGTATTATATATATCGACTGGATGGGACTTCCAGCGTGGATAGCCGAACGAGAACATATGGCAGCTAACAGGCCTTAAGTTTTTTTTAAAGTAACAAACCGGCCGGACAAGCTATATATTGAATCACAAATTGAACAAAATATGAGCGACGCCTCACTTCACCAGTGGCGGACCCAAAAATAATGAGTGGTGTCATTTTTTCAAATAAATAAAAATAAGTAATCTACAAATACAAGAACAAAAAATTATCAATTACGTAGTAGAACATTTTTTTAAGGAATGAAGGGATATATTTCTTTATTTGTTCCAATATAAACAAAAACACTTTTCCATGAGAATATATAAAAAAATTCATGAGTAAAAAGGTAGATAAAATATAAATTAGGAAAAACATTCAAAAGGGTTTTGATACAAAAAAATAGAAGAAGACTCCAATACGAGTGAAGTTTGCAGAAAGGATTATGCTATGTGTCCTCCAAGATTTATACCTCAATTTGTACTCCGCAGTTTGCATCAACATTCTGTGTTGGTGTAAAACTAATTTTTGTTAAACGCACCAACATTTGTGTCCGTGTGAATTTTTATTAACGCACCAATACTTGTGTCGGTGTAAACTATCAAAATGTTTGTGCAAACCTATGATGTACAAATGGGGTATATTTTTTGGTGTAAGGGTAGCAAGGTCCTTGCAAAAAGTTAGGTTATAAACCAACTCACACGCTATACCCTATACAAACTAAGCTACACCTAATTTATTAGTGATACAAATTCTAGACCTGTAATTTAAGTATGTACGGCCCTCTGCACTTCACCCTGGCCGATAGATGAGTGAGTTGGACATATGAGGAGGATCTGCGGGCCGAGGACATGCAGAGCAGCAGACAAATAGCACAGCGCAGGTCAGCTTAGGATATATGCGGACAAATTTACTCAGCTTAGGAGTACTTTATTCCATCAATATTTCAAATTATATGTCACACTCCCAACAATATATTTTCTAAATTACTTTACTTACAAATTACTACTCCGTATATAATTAAAAATTATAAATTATCTAGTTTTAAATTAATGAAAAATTCTATAAAACAAGAACTAATAAAAAATATTTTATTTTATCAAATTATCAATAAAAATATATAAACAAAAGTTAGCGAAAAGTCAAAATAGTGACAATAACATCTAATTCAAATTATCAATGAAAATATGGCTTCACTTTTTGCTAGCAATATGTGATTAACTAAAAGCTAATTTACACCCTCTCTCAATTCATCATCTTTTTCGTCCTCAATTTCATCTTTGTAAATGTGGATTTGAATTTTATTTCTTTACCCTAAATGACGTCATAGTTCTATTTTAATAAGATAAAAGTAAGAGTCTAAAATATTTTTAAAAACCGAAAAATTATCTAAGACAATCCTGACTTTATTTAGTCCTTAAAAAATATTCTTATGTTTGATTCCAATACATAACTACTCCCAATTTTACTAAAATTTGTGAATTTTGTGTCTCCGTCAAGTTACAAACGATGGATTAACGGGGACGGTTTGCTTTGTGCAACAAAATGAAAATTGAGATTAATATTTAAAATTTTCATTTAAACTTTCATAATGAATTTCCTCCTCCATTTCCCTTTTTTTCTAAAGTCATACCAGAAGAAATAGATATAAAAATAATAACATGAGAAAAATAATTGAAATCATATAAAATTAATGAAACAAATAAGGTAATTAATAGAAGTTAAATTTAAACTGGTAAATAAATAGAAATATAATGCGTGGATGGTTCAAACATTTTAAGCACTATATGGAGTATATTAATGTACTACATTTTTTGTTGAAAAAGTGAATAAAATAGGGATTATTTTAGCCAATTTTTCCAAAAAATAAGTAGTAGTAGTATATTAATGTTCATTTTTAACACATTTTCCTCATTTTTTAAAATAGGGATTATTTCATTAATTTTATATAATTTTGGTTTTTTTTTTACACATTTTCCTCATTTTTATTTCTATCGTTTTAGTTTTATCCAAACTTAGAGTAATTTTAAAAAACACCCGATTGTAGACGTATACTCTTGTCGAGCACATCAAATGTAGGTGTGATCATTGCAAATCTTTATCAATTTTTTTTGATAATGGGGATAAAAACTAGGAAGTGCCCGACGGATATCCTATGTGTTTATCCAAATTGTACGTCATACGTATCATACACACGCATAACCCCAATGTTTTGTATCAATAATACATGATGATTAAAGGCCTGTTTGAGAATAGCGTTAGCGATTAGCGTTAGCGTTGAAAAGGCTATCTACGGGCAGCGTTTAGCGTTAGCGTTTTTAAAGTAACCTGCACCATTTAAATTTTATCCAAAACGCTAACGCTAATCTCTAACGCTATTCCCAAACAAACCCTAAGTTGTACAAATTTGGTGTACATATGAAATATTTTAATAAAGAGCAAGTATATAAGGAATATTTTAATAGAAAAGTCTAAACTCACACTAATAACTTATATGCAATTGCTTTATGTCTCTACATGCAATTGCTTTATATTTAAATTATACTCCGTAATATTTTTAAATATATACCAAGTAATAATAAGCAATATAAGGGAAGATTCTATTAAAATTCAGATTTTGTTACGGAGTATGATATACTCTTTCCGTCACACAAGTCTTTTCTTCTTTTTTTTACGTGTCTCAAAAAATATACTCCTTCCGTTTGAAAAAACCCTTCCCATTTGATTTGGGGGCAAAAATAAGGAAGTGTTAAATTATAGTTGATTTCCAATTTTGCCCCTGATGTGATGGATAAAAGTAAGATGTGATGGATAGATTATTAGAGAAAAAGTATGATGTGATAGGTAGGGTATGGAAAAGTAAGGGTAAAAGTGGTTTTTAATAGAAAGAGAAAGTGTTTTGTTGGAAGTGGAAAAAATGAAAGAGGAAGTGTTTTTGAGAACGGAGGGAGTATCTCATTTCTATTAAAAGGTCACTATTACCATTACGGAGTATTTCTTAACCTATTTATTATTTTAGAATACCTATGCTTTAGAATTAAAGATGAAATTAAAAATATGGGGCCCTATGCGGTTGGCCACTTTGTACAGCCTCCGGGCCACCCTTGCAAAAAATATACTCCCTCCGTCTCAAAATATTTTCCAAACTTGCTTTTTCAGCACTCGCGGGAACTTTTTATTTATTTCTAGTTTTCATTGGTTATTTCATAAAATAAAATATTCTTGACACCTCTTATTTATTTCAAAGAACTTTTCATGTAATTTTTTTATACGGAATATGTAAATTTTATTTTTTATTTCTATACCAATATGTAAATAAAATGAATTGAATAAACTTGATATTTTACCTCGGTAATAGAAGTATGACAAATATTTAGGGACGGAGAGAGTATCTCATTTCTATTAAAAAGTCACTTTTACCCCTATTACAGAGTATTTCTTAACTTATTTATCACGTCATACTTTTTCAATATTAATCTTCCCATTACATTTACTTTAACGCATCACATCCAAGAGTATTTTTGGAAAGTCAATACCAAAATATAATTCCTTTAAATTCTTTAAAAGTGAAAACTAGAAAAGTTTTGTAGGACGGATGGATATTATACATATCCACATCATGATACTAATATTATTTTAATTATTTTCTACCTCTATTCCGGTGTACTTGTCCAGTTTGACTTTTTCTTTTCAAATACACTGGGACGAAGTGAGTATTTATAAAAAGAAAAATGTTTATAAAAGAAACAAATATTTTAAAAATGAAAAATTTTCATAAAGGAAATATAAATTTTAGTAAATTTTTTATATAACTTTTTTATTTTGATATGAAGAATGTGAAAAATTTAATACAAACATAAGATAAAATATTTGTATATTTATGTTCAAAAAAATTCATACATAAAGAATGACAAAAGATATAAAAAATTGATTGACAATAAAAGAAAGACAAAAAATACCGTATAAAAAAATTCATATTAGGGGATGGGAGTTGAAAGTTGATTGACAAAATGACAAGAGAAAGAAGTCGCACAGGACTGTTTCACAACTGTAGAAGCTTGTGATGAGGTTTCAGAGTGTTTGATTGAGTGTTCTCCGCAGTAAATCGGTCTCTTCATCCAATCTTGTTGGTCACAAGAGACATTGCCTATACCGCTCCCTTCCCAAGATTTTTTTTCCTTTGAAAACAAAGTGGGAACCATTTTCATGACATTGTCTAGCAATGTCATGGAATGATCTCGCGGTGCTCCGGTGGCTTACTTGTAAAATTGACGCTTCTTATTTTCCTGATTTTATGATAAATCCCCTCACCCTACTTTGACCCTAACACATCCCCTACCCCTTTAAATTGCATCCCACAAATTAATTTTGACTCGAATAATTCTGCAGTGATCTGGTGTCTTGTTTGTAAAATTAACGATTCTTATCTCCTAACCTCTCGATAAATCTCTCCACCATGTCCCGATCCGAACACACCCTCTACCCACTTCAATTGTACCCCACAAGTTAATTTTGATTCTAAAATCAAAATTCACTTGTGGTGTGCAATTGAATGGATTATGTGGGGTGTGTTCAGGTCTGTGCAGAGTCGGGAGATTTACTGGGGAGGTTAGGAAAGTAGGAATTTTCAATTTTACGAATGAGACACTAGAACACTCCTGGATCATTCCATGACATGAGATTCCAATATCATGGGAACCCCACCGAAACAATCTACTCAAGTATTATCTAAAAAAATACTTCATCCCATCCAATATTCCATATTATATGTCACACTCCCAACAATATATTGTTTAAATTACTTTACTTACAAAAGAAATCACCCTACGTAGCACTCTAACTCACCCTAAATTACGCATTTAGCACTACTCATTGTTTTTAACAAACTTAGTAATTTATGGTGTCAATCCTTTCCTATCATACCCTTTACCCCTTTTTCTGTTTTTTTCATTAAAAATTACGACATTCAACTCTAATCTCTCCTTCCGTTCTCCCGCACGCTATTGAACTCCACGGTCTCTCCTTCTGTTCGCCGGCGATGATGCGTCCTTAGTCCTTCGCCCACGATTCCTTGGCCGATCAGCAGCGGCAATCATCAACCCATGCTAATCTATGATGTCGCTAATCATTTTCTCTTCTCCTTCAATTTTTAGTTTTTATTCCTTCATCCTTTTATTCGGAATTCCCTATATTTTTAGTATTAAATATTATGTTTTTTCGTATTGAAGATTAGGTGTTGTGAAATCAATTTTGAAATACCAAGTATTTGTCCCTTTTGAAAAATTAGGTCTTTTGAAAGGCATTGTGAACATTAGGTGTTATGGTGTGGGCAGTGTGAAGATTAAATGTTAAAATTTTGTCTTGCATCCTTTTATTTGGATTTCGCTGTATTTTTAGTTTTAATTATTGTGTTTTGTGGCATTGTAGATTTATTGTGGCAGTGTATATATATATTGTGGCAGTGTATTTCAGACATTGAATTTTTGGTAGTGTATATATATTGTTGGCAGTGTATTTCAGACATTGAATTTTTGGAATTACATATTGTGGCAGTGTAGAGAGTATATATTGCAGTGTATAATTACCATAAAAAATAAAAGGTCACGACTTAAAATGAATTCTGCTCTCTTTTTGGCCGTGTTTTATCTGTTATGGCACTAAATTCAATCTCAAACATATTGTGGCAGTGAAGAGCAGAACATTTCATACTTATTTATAATGTGGCAGTGAAGAGTATACATTGCAGTATAATTCTAATTTTGGGAGTTTATATAAGGACAAAAACGGGAATTCTTCCCAAAAACTAATAGCACTGCTATTTTGAGTATTATAAGGCTATTAAAGTGCTATTTTCGTATTTCTCCCTACAAACTAGTATAGAATTAAAAAATACTACCTCCGTCCCAGTGTATTTGTCCAGTTTGACTTTTTTGAGTCAAACTGAACAAACTATGAACTCTAATTACTCTTAATATATATTGCATATTAGCACAATGAAAATACAATTTTGAAAGTTCTCAATACGATAAATCCAATAAAGTTATTTTTATGTTAAAATACATTATGATTTTTATTTAATTGAAGCTCAAAGTTTGTCCAGTTTGACTCAAAAAAGTCAAACTGGACAAACACACTGGGACGGAGGGAGTATAAATTATCCAGTTTAAAAGTAAATGAAAAATTTTATAAAAAAAGAGCTGGCAAAAAGATTTTATTTTATCAAATTATCAATAAAAATATATAAACAGAAGTTAGCGAAAGGTCAAAATAGTGACAATAACATCCAATTCAAATTATCAATGAAAATATGACCCTACTTTTTGCTAGCAATATGTGATTGACTAAAAGCCAATTTACATCCTTTCTCGATTTATCGTCTTTTTCGTATAATATAAATTAATACATTGGTCGTGTTTGGAAAACGGCTTTTTGGATAATTTTTGGCATGTTTGACTGACTTTGAGTTTTTTTGACCGAGCGAACAGCCAAAACTATTGTCTGGCTAATGGCTTTTTAACTTGGCATTTTGATCCGAAAAGCCAAAATCTGAAATGCAAAGGGGAGTAGCATTTGGACTTAGCTGCTAGAAAAAATTATTTTTTAAAAGTCATTTTTCTTGAAAGATATTTTATAATTTTTATTTTAATTATTTCAAATGCCAAGAGAAAACAACCATCGCAAACTTTTATAATTCCACCGAGTATTGAAAAATCAATGGAAAAATTACTCAAAATAACCTCAATTTTACCCGATGTTTCAAAAATACTCTAACCTTTCATGTGGTGCATAATAATTTTAACTTTACTGAAATTTACGAGTTTTGAATCACCGTTAAGTTGTTAATAACTGGTTAACAGAACTTGTTTTCCGCAATAATATGAAAGTTGGAATTTTTTTTTAATTTTTTTATTTTTATTTTTACTTTTGAAGAAAAAACTCTTAAATTTTTAAAATGACCTTCTACCTCCATCATTTCTTTTTCTTTTTTAGAAATTAGTCTTACATTTGAAAACCGTATTATATATATATATATATATATATATATATATATATATATATATATATATATATAAAATGAAAATGAGAAAAGCAACTTAAACAATACAAAATTAATGAAATAAAAAGATCAATAAAAACTAACCCCAAGTGATTACAAATAAAACAAAAATTAAAGTAAACGAAGTGATAGTATAGGATCTAACAAAAACTCATTAAAAATAATCTCAACTTTCATTTTGTGACGCAAAACAAACAATTCCGCTAATTAACCGTTGGTAGCTGATACGAATATCGTATCGGGTGGGGAAGAATTTCGAGCGTTCTTCAAGCTCCAAGAAGATGAGGTAGAGAAAGATGGAAAACTTCGAGCGTTTCCGGACTCCAAAAGAATAGAGAGGGAGATTAGGGTTTTGATATTTCGTTTTATTGAATGATTGAATAAAAGGATTACATTGCTATTTATAAGAGATAGAGAAACCCTAAAGCTAACCATAATTGACCTAATGGGCTCGGGCCCATACTAAAACCTTCAACAACATTAACTATTAAATATTAAATAACTACTAATTAATAAATAATATAACTAATCTATTATCATATCATTCTCGCCCCCTTAAAAACCACCTTGTCCTCAAGGTGGGGGTTCCCACTCAAGCTTTTGGACATGTGAGAACGTGCGGAACCAAAAAAGATGTCCAGTTGTAGACCAATCTTCAAGAAGCTTCGCAGATGAAGTATAGTGGTAGAAAGAAGATGGATGGCCAAACTTGTATTGAACTATTTTCTTTGAACCCAAGTGCTCAGACTTGACAATACCAACAATGTTGAACAACGCGATGGTGTCCAACAAAATTGGGTTATCGGCGTGGATACAATCTTCATCTGTCACCTTGTCCACACCTTCTAAAAGTGCAAACTCTTTCTTTTTCCCCATGATGTTGGACCCCTCGTCATCTACATTTAAGAGTTCAGGCCCACTCTCCATGTTATCTCCGGGCCCCTCGTCATCTGCATTTATGAGTTCAGGCTCACTGTTCATGTTATCCCCAACATATGATTCGACGCTTGAGTCATCCTTTGACTCCTTTTCATGAGACTCAGTATTTTGTATGGTGACCATATGAGCCAAATTTGGTGGAGAAAGCAGGGCATTGATAAGGTTTCGGATGGCATTCATCATGTTTATTCTGAAATTTTGTAACTCTAAAGGAATCAAAATTGGCAAAATTGAGGGGCCACGAACCAAATCCTGTACCGCACAAGAGATTTCAATGTCAAATGCATGTAAGTCAAAATCATAATTTGTCTGACCTCCAATAGGGCAAAATGACCGGAGATTCTTGATAATTTCATCTATGTGATCGAAAAGTGTACAAACTCCTTCGTCATGCTCAATTTCTCCCTATAGAACAATTTCTAGCAAATTAGTAAGTTTGTCGAGTGCACAAGTACACATAAACAAAGTCTCAAATTGCTTGAATCGAGCATCTATTCGGGATGAAAAATCTTGACGTATATGGAGGGATGTCTATGGAGGGATGTCTATGAAAAATCTTTTATCAAACTTTAAAAATTTAAATTCATTACAGTAACAAATTAATTTTGACGTATATGGAGGGATGTCTAAAAGTGTACTTTTCACTATCAACAGCTGTTTATGGTGACTGAATTTGCCAAACAAGCGTTCTTTAATAATCAAAACAATCAGCCGGTTAAAGCCACTGCTAATTCAAACAACCATTCAAATCAGCCAACACAAACAGCCAATAGCCAATCGTAAACAACTAATCTCCAAACAAGGCTTTATCGAAATTTTCGTCTTTGATGCTTCCTGTATTTTGTAAATTTATCTGCTTTTTTTATTTATCTCAAAATTATTTCTTTAATCTTTCTTTCTTGGGAAGAATACGTTGTCCAAAAATTTTCTCTCATTCTAAATAAATTCTAGGTGTTCTTTTTTTACTTTTCAATAGTTTTGTATTATTTTTAAACTCCATAAAGTCAAGATCGATATGAGTACGTTAGTAGAGCTGGACATAGTATATATTCTCTCTGTCCCACAATTGATTATAATTTGCACTATCTAAATAATATCAACTTTTATTTCTGTGTTTTTATTGCTTAATTGATAAAATAAAATATTCGTATCAATATTTGTTTTATAATAATAAAAAGATAAAAGATTAAAACAATGTGTCAAGGGTGATGCCATAAGATTGAGCCAATGTCAAAGGGATACCGGATACGGCATTTATTTGGTCTATTTTGTTTTGTTTGTGGCTTGATTGAGATTTGAGAGTGTCTAATCCAAATTTTTATGACATCCTTTAATATAAAATCAGATACTTATCCTATTCTATTCATAAAATTAATGAATTATAAAGCAAAGGTAAATCGATCCCTTGGTCCGGTCTTAGTGTACTTTCTCTAATTACACTTCTAAATTTTGTTGATTTTAGAATCAAATTTAATTTCAAAGTCAACAAAAATTAAAGAAACATTATGGTCGAGAATAGGACCATTAATTTACGAACGAGCACTGTATGTGCTCTCTAATTGATTTGATGCCATATTGTAACCCCTTATTTGCCTTTTGTTCTGGTGATGCATCAAGATTTTGGGGCCGTGGGGAATTATAATTATCTGCTTGATGGGTTTTGCTCCTATAATTTAGGTTTTAGGATAAGCCATACACTGATGAAGATGGGATGAGAGTACACAAGTTGTAAACACAAAATATTGCAGTGATTTATCACGTGACTTTTTGAAATTCAATTTTTGAATTTCAAATTAGAAAGATGTAATGTTTTTGCATTAAAGCTCTATTGTGAATTAGCCTAAATTTAAATTCTTAGCCTAAAGTCAATTTAGCCTAAATTTATATTCAAATTTTAGATTTTAAAATATATAATTTTGGTCGAATCTGAATTTAAGAGGCAAACTGATTTTTTCCTTTAAAAAATTAAAACATAAAAAAAATCAAAAAACAAAGAGTAAGTAGCAAATTTTGGTTATACTAAAAAAAGATTTTTATCTTTAAGAGTTATATTTACTTTTAAGTTAAAAATAGAAAGAAGATGCAAATGAAACAATATTAAACTTTCAAAAGTGCAATTTAACTTTTTTTAAAATAAACGGGAGTGCATTTTGATCATTTATTTTATTTTGAGATCAGAGTGCAAAATGCTAATGACCTAAATAATCTTTTCTGTTGTTTTTCTAACCCCAATTTTTTTAAATATATTTTTTCTTTTTATTTGGTTCGGTTGTTATATTTATTAATAAATTTGCTCTTAATTTCATGATCATATGTTTTTGTTTCTTTAATATCACAAATTCTTTTATATAAATAAAAAAACTACCGATTATACAAATACATCAAAACTAATATAAAAAAATCAATGATTTTAAAAAGTATGAATATAAACTTTGTTAAAATTTCAGTGGGCCAAAACAAGAGACAGAGTATCAGTAAAATCAACCACTTGCATATAAAGTCGGACATTGCCCCTAATTGAAAGTAAAGAGGTTGTTTCCAATTCAAGAGACCTCCGGCTCGGATGCATAAATAAAAAAATTGGCAGGAGATACATAAAGTAAATTAAAGAAAACATAGATAAAGTGTAAAACACAGAGAGACAAAAAATGAACTAAAGGTAACAAAGGAAAAGTACTACAAACAAAGAACATAAAGCTCCTCTTAGCTTAAAACGCCTACCCAATAATCTAATTCTATCTCTCCAAATACTCATATCTAAAGTCACATCCTCAGTAAGGGCAAGAAGACTAGGTCCTTCCTAATCACTTCCTTCCAGGTCTTCTTAGGTATACATCTTCCCCTATTTCCACCTATTAGCATAAGCCTCTTGCATCTCCGTACAGGAGCATCAATATTCTGCCGCCACACATGAAATTTTATTTTTTTTAAAAAAAGGGTGATAGTGAGTTTCGATTTCGTGACCTTTTTGTCAACAAGGCTTTGATACCATGTCAAAGAACTAACTTAGCGCCACATAATTTTTAAAAATTCAAGGCTTCACGTGCAAGGTTCGAAAAAGTTTACACCAGCACGTAAAGGGGATGTAAATATTTCCAAGGTCACAACCACAATGAATCGATTCCTTGACAAATCCATGGCTTTGTATGTAATCGAAGAACATTTTAAAAATATGAATGAAAATTACTACTCCATCCGTCCTTGAGTATTTGTCTATTTTTACTATTTTTTGGCCAAAATTGGTAAATTTTGACTTTAAATTAAATAAAAATTATACTCCCTCTGTCCGGAAATATACTTCCCATTTGACTTTTCTTGGTCAAAATTTGTAAACTTTGACTATGATATGTGGAAAAAATATATTGTATTACGATATAACTTTAATATAAATATATTCATTTTGAAATATAGTTTTCAAATATTTAGTTTTTATAAAATACATCCATGTATAAATAAAGATATTATTGGTCAAAGTGCAATCTTGGAGATCGTAAAAAGTCAAATGGGAAAAACATTTCCGGACGGAGGGAGTACTATAGATTGATACCAAAATAGTTTTTTTAGATTTATTATATCAAATATTTTCAAAATAATATTTTATCTACGGAGTAATTAATATATAATATATATTTTATTTATTTATAAGTTAAAGATTGAAAAGGATAGATCTTAAAAAATCAAAACATGCAAATAGGGAGAGACAGAGACTACTTAATTCATTGAACTTCAGAATTATGAATTGAAATTGTTCCGTGCAAGGGAAGATCACACAAAAAACGAGGTTCACCTTGGACGCAACTGCAAAGACCCACTTCTTGGCCTAATCGCACCAACGAATCCAACGATCACTGTACTTTTTTCATCATCATCTTCTTCTTGTTTTATTTGTTTATTAATAAAAAAACTCTTTATCATTACCAACATGGCGAAATGGGCTCCCTCTGTCTCTCTCAACAAGCAAAGGGAGATTAAGACTCCACCACTTGTTCTACACCATCTCTTTACGTTCTTGAAATGTGGGTCGGACTTCAACTATATAAGCAGTGTAATTTAGAGGCTCAATTTCTGGAGGCGATCAGTCATGCATTCAATTACAGCGCCAGAAGTTGCCGTTGTGGTGGTGGTGGTGGTGGCGGTGGTGATGAGCTTGGCCGCCGTGAGGAGTGATGGAATTCCAAGCACTGCGGAAGAGCCATTCAAGCCAGTCACTGTGGCATTGGATCAAACAGGTAGAGGGCATGCCATTGATTTGCCGGACAATGACCCCAGAGTTCAGAGGACTGTCACAGGTTGGGAGCCTGAGCAAATCTCTCTTTCCCTCTCTTTTGCTCATCATTCCATTTGGGTTTCTTGGGTCACAGGTATGGTATCATCATTATACATTTTTTTTTTGTTGAAAACTTCCTCTTTTTCTGAAAAAAAAAATTCTTTCTTTGTACAATGCCATATTGACCTGGTAATACAGGAGAGTTTCAAATGGGTGAAAACATCAAACCATATGATCCAAGCACTGTTGCAAGTGTTGTTCAATATGGAAAAGAAAAGTCCAATTTGGATCACAATGCCACAGGCCAATCCCTTATTTACAGCCAACTCTATCCCTTTGTTGGCCTTCAGAACTACACCTCTGGGATCATACACCATGTCCAACTCACAGGTATATATTAATTCATTTGTCTTCTCTCATTATTTCTACATTGGTTTGTTTTTTTTATACAGCCTTGGATAGGACAGGATACGACCTTCGATAGGAACGTCTGGAGATCTAGGACTAGATTAGTTGTGTAGACCTTTAGGCCTTATTTCTTAGTTTATGTTGGGGTCTGTTTTTGGAGTTTCTATGCTTTGGGTCCATTTGCTAGTGCCCATTTGTAACCTACTTGTAGGGTTTTACTGGGTTTGTTGTCGTTATTGTTGTTGTTGTTGTTATAGCGTACATAATCTGTTGCAGAATTGGAACCAAACACAATGTACTATTACCAATGCGGAGATCCTTTGTTAAATGCTACGAGCGAAGTCTATCATTTCAAGACGATGCCAATTTCTAGTCCCTGGAGCTATCCCAGAAGGATAGCTCTTGTGGGAGACCTTGGACTAACATACAACACCACATCAACCATCGGTCATTTGATGAGAAACGATGCCGATCTTGTCGTATTGGTTGGAGATGTGAGCTATGCTAATTTGTATCTCACCAATGGAACCGGCTCCGATTGCTATTCTTGCTCTTTCCCAAATAGTCCCATACACGAGACGTACCAGCCGCGTTGGGATTACTGGGGAAGGTAAAAAAAAACTATCTCTCCTTGATCCTTTTTTTTTGGTTTTCAAATCTTTATTACTCATTTTAACCATTCCATTCTGAAAGGTATATATGTTTTTGGACAGATATATGCAGCCATTGGTGTCTAGAGTTCCAATGATGGTAGTGGAAGGAAACCATGAGATTGAAAAACAGGTAGGAAACAAGACATTTGCGGCATATAGTTCTCGATTCGCCTTCCCTTCCAAAGAAAGTGGGTCTTCATCTCCATTCTATTACTCCTTCAATGCTGGAGGCATTCATTTTGTGATGCTTGGTTCTTATGTTGCTTATAACAAGACAGGTTTTGTTGCGCACCCATAACTCACTCTTAATTCCCACAAATTTTTTCTAGCTTCAGGTTGCCATTGCTTATACGCTTGTTTGTTTGTTGTTTTGTTTGTTTGTTTCAGACGATCAATACAAGTGGTTGGAGAGAGATCTGGCGAAGGTGGACCGGAAAATCACACCTTGGCTCATTGCCACGTGGCATGCGCCTTGGTACTCGTCTTACACTGCTCATTACAGGGAAGCTGAATGCATGAGGGTGGCAATGGAGGAATTGTTGTACAATGCTCGAGTTGATCTAGTCTTTAATGGCCACGTAAGTATCCAGGATACCTAAATAGGAGTAAAAGAGAGTTGAAAATATCAAAATAGGAATTCACATTGCCACTCCCAGACTGCATGCTGCCACACCACACTGCCACTGGAGCAGCGTCGTGGGTCGCCAGAGCACCACCACCGGTGGCGAGCGTTGAGCATCGTTGACCGGTGGTCAACCACCGTTGACTAGTGGTCCACTACCACACTGCCACCATACTCCATTGCACTACCAGTCTACCACTGTTTACACTGCTATATTATCATCGCACTACCATCATTCACACTCTTATTTAGGGAATAAAAACTGTGCACTCCTATTTTGATATTTTGATGACAATTTACTCGTCGTATCTAGGGATATTTCATAAGGATCTATTCGTTTTCTCCCATTAGGTAATAGAAAGACTATTTCCAAAAAGAACCCGGATCATATATATTATTTTGCAGGTTCATGCATATGAGAGGTCAAACAGAGTGTTCAACTACAGCTTGGATCCATGTGGACCTGTATACATAACCATTGGTGATGGTGGGAACAGAGAGAAGATGGCAATTTCCCACGCCGACGAACCGGGTAACTGCCCAGACCCGCGGGCCACCTCGGACGAGTTCGTGGGCGGGTTTTGCGCATATAACTTCACGTCCGGTCCGGCTGCGGGCAGGTTCTGTTGGGACCGACAGCCCGAGTTCAGCGCGTACAGAGAGAGCAGCTTTGGGCATGGGATATTGGAGGTGATGAATGAGACGCACGCGCTGTGGACGTGGCATAGGAACCAAGACATGTACGGAAATGCTGGTGGTAGGGACCAGATTTACATTGTAAGACAACCTGGGAAATGTGTGATCAAACAAAAGGCGTTTGATCACAATGTTTCCCTGTAAAAGATAAACAAAGTGATTATAACTCCCAGGTAAAGCGATTTTTTTTAAGTACTGCTATCATTTTAGGAAAATGCAAGAGTTGAGTGCAAAGACATCGTATATCTACTTCTCTAAAACAATGTTCTATACAGAAAATAGTGGCGACAAAAATCAGAAGTTGACATGTCAAACAAAAGAGCTCGTAGATACACCCTCTTAATGACTTCTGCCTGAGCCAACTTATACTCGTATTTTTTTTGCAAACAGTTCAATTTTCTAGTAGTTTTCATACACAGATTTATATATATATAAAAAGTGTGAACCCGAGAGAATGTAAAAATTTGCGATTGTGAAGATGAAGCACAATTTTCCATCGATATTGCTGTGAATAAATACAAATTTTTTCAAAGCAGTAAAAAAACTAAGGAGGGTGTATTCAATCCTGATTTTAACATATTCTGATAGATTATTTAAAATTTATGAATTTTGTAAAATTCATGAATTGTTTTAAACCTGCGCAGAGTTCGATAGATTGTATTGTATTTTATGAGAAAGATTTTATAAGATTTTAAGAGATTTTTATAATACATCCCCACAAATACTTTGGCTTCCTCAGTGCAATTTGTGCTCCAAATACACACCATGAATAGTGACTTCGTATTCTCCATAAATCCTCAAATCTAATGAAAATTCAAATGGATATGAAATCCACTTTCATACCTTGAAAGAGGTACAAAAATCGCTCATAATCCCCAAAGTTTAGCCATCAAAGGTGCTTGGATTATAGTGAACCTAGAATTAGAAAGACTTTGTTCATGGAAAAGAATTAGACTCTTTAAAATCTACTCCGTATTAATTTTTAAATACCATTAGATTTTTAAAAATTTTTCAAAATCTCAATTGAATACATCTAGATTTTAAATGATTTTTTAAAATCTTAATTGAATACCCACTGATTTTTAAAATTCAAAAAAAATCCATCAAAATCCATATTGAATACACCTCCTAAAAATGCATCGAGATGGAGCAAAAGTGAAATTAATGAAGAACAATTATGCAGTTAACAAAAATGAGAAAGAGTACTCGAGGAAAAAATGGATAGGAGCTTATTTGGCTTTTTAGAGCATCAACAGTTAAAAGTAGTAAATAGAATGACACGTGATGTCATAAAATATTTTTAATTAATCAAAAACCGTCCAAAAATTTGAATGGCATTAAAATAGAAATTAAGCTCTTTCACTTGTGTTCATATTCAACAACTTCTACAGGTATAATACATCTTTAGGCTCATTGCTAAATAAGCAACAAAATTTCTGGACAAAAATGGGCAAAAACACTGAATGTGTGTTGTATACACCCCTCTCTAAGTAAATGATAGAATT
The DNA here is from genome assembly GCA_900332095.2 of Cuscuta campestris. Taxonomy (NCBI): domain Eukaryota; kingdom Viridiplantae; phylum Streptophyta; class Magnoliopsida; order Solanales; family Convolvulaceae; genus Cuscuta; species Cuscuta campestris. Next base: position 2,531,657 of record OOIL02000450.1, on the reverse strand, counting down.
ATAGAAACAATCAATGAATATGAAACTTGGGTATATAATACTCATCTCACATCTCTTCATAAAACAGAATATATGCCTCAGAGCGAAGAACTTGTTCCAAAGAAACCTGGCTCACGTGAGCATCGCTCGCATAATACCATACCGACTCTCCGCTTCTGCCTCCTCTTACGTATGCAACGTAATGCCCTCCACGCATTGTCCCGGAATGTTCCACCACCCCGAGCAGCTGATATTTGTGGGTCCCACACTCCGGGTGTCTGCCACATGCATCACCAAAAGCAATTCAGAGAGGGCATTATACTAAGAGGGTGTTTGGGAGTGTGGCAAATTGTTGAAAAAGTACAAGTTTTAAGTAGAAGCAGAAACTATAAATTTCTAACTTTGCTTAAAAGCACTTTTGGAGCCCATTTTAGACTGCATAAGTAATAATCTATAAGCTAAAGAAGATTGGCAAACACGAAAAAATAGTATTTTAATGAAGCAAAAGCTCATAAGCAGTTTTTAAACGCAACCCCAAACACCCTCTATATTAGGAACCCTAGGACAAGTAACATGACATCATATAGTTCACGAGTACTTTTGTGCCTTAACCCTTTTATTATACTTGATATGTCCCTTGATTTAGGCAAATGAAACCATGAATTGTGCATCGAATGACCATAAAATGAAAAACAAGAACAACCACCTTCATGTCACCTTCTTCAAAAGTACAACCACACCTAAAGAATTTGTATGTTGATAAATCCATACCATTTTCTTTTTTTTCCTTCTGAATTCCTTGAACCAAGCAGTGTGTTAAGGATTAAATAAAGCACAATCTTCCAAACTTTTTGCTTCTTGGACTCAGTTTTTCAAATATATAGATCAAGAACCTTGAACTGGTGGGAGATATTATTTTTAGAAAGATAACTAGTATGAGGGTTTCATATTTCCCTTAAAGCATTCCAAAACATTCTACTGTGAACCCAAAGTCCTAATGTTATGTATGGTTTGAGGATTTTGGAAAGAAAGAAAGATATTAAAGAAATGAAAAAAATGGAAGGAATCCAAAATCCTGGTTTTGTTTGGTTATCAGAGAAAAATGGTAAAGAAAATATCTTCCTTTGATGAGTTTTGGTGAGAATACATGACTAAAAAGAGGGAGGAGTAGAGCAAAATGGATTGAAGAGAGTACAAGGAGAGAAGTTAAGCGCCAAATTGGTTGCTATTGACAAGATTTCTCTCTTCCTCACCATATAGGAATGAAATTTGGTTTTCCCCTTCACAGTTTATTTTCTACTCACTTTTCTTTTCCTCTCAAACTCATATTAAAATGTTAGAAAATTAAATTCTTAGCTGCTATTTAGTACTAAGTTCCAAGCCTTGTGTGATCAAGAAGCAAGAAGCCTAACACTACATACAAGGACAACAGCAACAACACTTATGACTTAACATACCTGGGATGAATATAGGGTTTGAGATCAAGTGTATCTTTAAAATAAACATGGCCATTCAGTTTACTTAGCCGCCCTCGAGCATCTTGGTTGAATCTCTTCAAATGAATAGTCAAAACTCGAGGGGGTTTATCAATGAGGATCCTCTTTGTTGCATCTCTTTCTACTTTGACAGTTTCAGAATCTGTCTCCGCATCCACAGTTCCATCTGGCTTAGATTTTTGGGATATAGAGTGATTCCCCTCCATAATTTCAGTGCTATGTGATCTATCAAATTGTTCACTACTAGAGCTGCAGGTGTCATTGTCATTATATCTATGGTCATTCAACTCACCATCGAGCATATCCCCATATCCATCTGCAACCCTCTCTCGCTTCTTTTGTTCTAGAAGAACTTTTGAACAATTTTCGCACTTCCAGGCATGGTCACTTATGGTTAGATTTTCAGGTTTTGTGAAATAAGCTAAACAACTCTCCACTGATACAGTAGAATTACTGTTATCAACCTCGTCTGGATCAGAGTCACTGTTTGATGAGGGCTTTACAGAACAACCTGCAGTCGTCTCCTCGGGTTCATCAAATAAGCCCCCAAAGCAATCAAGATCCACATCTTGTTCACAACCAGCTACTGACAAAACCTCACTTTCTCCTTTTGGTACCTCAAATGAAGATGTGCTTTCTTCTTTGTATGGAAGAAAGATTACTTTTGAATCATGTACCTGCAACGGTATATCATCTTCACAATGAGTTGTAGAGGAGGGATTAATTTCCATATCGTGAGCTTGAGTTGCACATAACACTTCATTTTGCTCTAGATTATTCGAGCTTGCCAAATTGTCTGAAGAAGATGTTACATCTCTATATGGGGAAGCAATCTCCAAATCAGTTTCTGAATTCTGTTGCAATGAGACATCATGCTGAACAAAACTTCCATCCCCAAAATACTTATTATTGGAATATTCATCACTGTGCAAAGGTGAAACTTCATAAGTAGGCAATGTTTCTGGCTCGATATAATCCAACCATGTTGACTCATCTGTGTGGTTTAAAGTTCCTGCTTCAATCATTGTATCATTTCCAGAACCCTGAGTGGCTGAGCTAAATAAACCCATGTCATCAGCCAAAGTACTAACATCAAGGGAATCTAATGATGCATCTCTTAGAGAAACCATTGCAGATTCTGGAGCACTCTGAGCAGGCTGAGAGATTATATATTTGCTGGCTCTTGTACTAATCCTGCCACTTTTCTTTGGGGGAAGCTTTGATTTTTTTGGTCGAGTCACTATTTGGGATTTCTTGGACGGTGGCCTCTTAGTTGGAACTGGCAATGACAGATCTAAGAATGGTTCATATACTACTGAGGAGTGCCCACATTCTAGACAACTAACAGTACTTGAAAGTTGCCCCCCAAAGATAGAACTAATTAAGGTGGGATCTTCTTTGGAGGCATTTTTCGTTCTTCCACTTCCAGCCAGTTCTTCAGTACATAAACCGTCAAGCAAACATCGAAGCAACTCATGACTATCTTGTTGCTGGTATCCTCGAAATTGAGGAAACTTAGAGCATATCGAACTATAAACAGATTTTGGATTTACAACAGCGCCCCTCAAACCAGTTTCAGGGTGTGTCTCCATGAAGAGCTTTTTCATGGCAGCAGTAAGAGGACCAGGAAAACCATCCATCCCGATAAACTGTTCCCGCAACTTACTAATTGTCATAAGATTCTGCATTACTGAATTAAAGAAACAAGTATTCCCTAAATTAATAAATCCTCTGACAGAATACCCAGACTTACCATCCAACCCAACCAAAGCAGATTGTTTTGATATGACATAACTCCTGATACTTCCACTACCACTTGAAGAAAACACATTATCAACACATACATTTTTAACTTCAGGCTGTGTTCCTTTGATTAGGTTCACAATGTCATGTATTACCTTTTTGTGTTCAGCACTGTCATATGTTTTATTGCAAGGAATCAGTTTATTGCATGGGAAACACCAAATTAGGTTGGAATTTTCATATTGGACAGCCAGTGAATGACGATATTTCTTTGAATGCCGAACTGCATGGCTTTGAGGTGTAGTAGGCAAACCAACACCCCCACATGAAAAACGACCACATTCTAAGCAAACCCATATAGCTTTATCCGTGCTTACCTTCTTTTTTGTGTGCTTTGTCTTCCCTTTAGATGACTGATTATCAACGCCCTCACCCATGCATTCTTCACACCTAATTGATTCTGAAGATCCCACTTTTGCAGAAACCTTTTCAAGATTAAGTTTCTTATCAACATGGGGGCATGTTTTTTCCTCTTCAACAACTGCAACTCCACCTTTCTGAAAATTGCTAATGCTTTTACTCTGATGAGAAACATGCATAGGAGATGAAACATGAACCTGTTTCTCATTGTGGCCACTTCTAGCCTTCTTCTTAGCTTTTTTACCCATTTTTACCCTATGGACAATAAGCAAAAAATCATAAAGGTCCAATAAGAAATACTACCACAGTTTAAATGAGCTGAATTACTAGCCCACTCAAAGGCAAGAGAATTTTAAAACAGGTAAATGCTGCATCATAAGTTCATAGACAGGATTGTTTATAGCTATGAGCCTCTGTTTGGTTAGTGTGAACTGGTGTTCGCTTAGTTTGAAGAGTACTTCGATTACATGAAACAAAGTTTTAGGATAATGTGGGTTCACCTCTGAAAAACAATTTCCGGAAAACACCGAATCTGGGTTCTCGGATGTTGATTTTTTCCTAACATGTAATTAAGTTATAGAACGTCCATCCAAACACGGATTGTTCATCACCTTGTGAATGATACTTAGTACAGACAAACTCGCCACTTTTACAGTTTACTTAAGTTTTGCCCGAACGAAAAGGAGCATAATGCAAGATGGGCACATGATAGAATGTTAGTTTGATTCAATTTCAAAACCTAACCTTCAATTCCAGGTATTCATTCCATTGACACGATATAACATGTAAATAACAGATGCACACAAAAGAGATTAACAGAGAACTCCGGATCGGAAGAAAAACTGAACCATAGCTGATAAGTATGATATCAATGGAAGCAAATATTCAGCATATGAAGAGCCTGCACCGGGCGTTTACCAGGGAAAAATGTAGATTTCTTCGCGGAGCTGCAACGAACCGGAGACACAAACGGAGTAGAGGTGTTGGAAGATTGAAGATTTGGATTGTGTATGGTATGCCGACAAGGAATTTGACGGAGAGGCGATGTGAATGAAGAAGAGAAGAAGAAGAAGAAGGGAGTGAAAGGGGTTTTGGATGAACTGTGGGGCGCTTCCACTTTCGGTGAGGAAATTAAAAAATCGGCACAAAAATGAAATTTCAAAGGTTAATTTGTGCATTGTTATAAAATGAGAGAAAAACTACTCAGAGATTAAGATAATAGATTTAATATATTTCTGATTTCTTCTCTCTATTAACTCTTCACTCTTCTCTTATTCTTAATTGTGATTACAATGCAGGGATTAAACCTCTATTTATAGTGGAGAGGCTTGGTATGAATACAAATACAAGTGGGAAGTACTGTACATAATTGATACTCATCAATGGTTGTCTTAATCTACTATTCTAGAAAATAGGCCTGATTAATTGAATAAATGAACAATCATTATTTTCATAACACTCCCCCTTGAATGTTCATTTTTCAATTAATGATGGGTACTTCGTGAAATGGGTATAGTTTAGGAACCCATTCTAATTTTATGTACTGCCTCGTTAAAAACCTTGTCAGAAAAAACCCAGTGGGATAAAAACCTGATCAAGGGAAAAAGAGTACAGTTCATAAAATTCTCCCCCTCAGCTTAGCATAATTGACGGAG
>OOIL02000450.1:2503851-2523346 GCA_900332095.2 Cuscuta campestris | reverse complement strand
AATAAAGGATAGAAATAATATTACAAAGTGAGATTATCTATTTCTATCAAGGATGTGTTAAAGAAGAATTCAAGAAGAGAAGGAATTGAAGGTAAGTTCATTGATTTCAATGATTTTTTTTTTCAAAAATTGGTTTTTATTTTAATTTTTTTTTCAATATTAACTACTCCGTATTAAATCTACTCTTTGCTTTTAGTTTATAAAAAATGTTTTTTTTATGAGGAAACTTATTCCTTTTAATTATCTAATTTTTATTTTATAACTATAAGTTTCTGATGTGAAGGATCCCTACTTTGGGCAATCACAGAGCATACTTCTCATAGTTTTTAAAAAATATTTTAGTTTGTTTATGAAGAAAATTAAAATAAATATACCTTCTGAGAAGAACAAGGATTCTGGGATTTTGAGCAAATTCGTGCTGATAACGTGTTATAAAATGAGAGAAAAACTACTCAGAGATTAAGATAATAGATATAATATATTTCTGATTTCTTCTCTCTATTAACTCTTCACTCTTCTCTTATTCTTAATTGTGATTACAATGCAGGGATTAAGCCTCTATTTATAGTGGAGAGGCTTGGTATGAATACAAATACAAGTGGGAAGTACTGTACATAATTGATACTCATCAATGGTTGTCTTAATCTACTATTCTAGAAAATAGGCATGATTAATTGAATAAATGAACAATCATTATTTTCATAACATGCATGACTTTTTTGAATTTATGTGTCATTTACCTTGTTAAAAATTGCATAGATTCATCTTAATTTTAAAAATTGCATCAATACTTCTTGACTTTTACAAAAAAGTTACACGATTCTTCTGTATCAGATTTAAAAATGCATTAATCACACGCTCATCAATTTATGTACTAGAGTTTGACGAAGATGTCATCGATTGATGCAGAGATTGATCGATCGATTGATGACAAGGTTCTTCGATTGATATCCAACCTTCAAATTCGGTTATCGAGGACTAAATCGAGAATAAATATTTAGGATTAAAGAGGCTAAAATATAAAAAAATGTTTGGGAATGACATATTATAAAATTCACGTATGATATTCCAACTATTCCTACCATCTTATATTTTTTCATTTGACTTTTCAACATTTTTAATATAATATTTGACCTTTAATATCTTTAGTTAAATATAAATATGAATTATAAAAATATGATATTTTCAAAATTACGTTTCAAAATAAACCTATTGATATCAAAATTATATAACAATTTAATGTATTCTTTTGTAATTTGTGACCATGTTTAAAAAATATTGATTACAAAAGTCAAATTGAGAAAGATGGTATGAGACGGAGGAAGTATAACCATATTACAATTAAGCTAAGGCCTTGTTCGTGAACAACATTTCCGATTAGCGTTAGCATTTTGGATAAAAAATTAATGGTGTAGAATATTTTTAAAATTTTAACACTAAAGACTATCGTCGAATGATTTTTTCAAAACAGTAATGCTAAATTCTAACGTTGATACCAAACGCCACTAAAATATAATTACATATTCATCTTGTTTTTCTTGTTTTCCTATTAAATCTTTTGAAGTTAATTTAATTAGTTTTTTTCATTTTTTATCCTTTTGTTATTTCATATATTAAATGAAGAAAATGTTTCAAAATTATCCCTAATGATTTACAAAATTTATATTTATATCCATTCTTGTTTTTTAAGGAAATCGAGAGTACAATGTTGTTGAGGAGGAAGTCCAAGGAACAACCTCCAAACTTGCAAATTGTGATGAATAAAATAAATCAATTGCTAGTTGATAGTAAACAATATAATGCATGGTTATGCCAAAAGCTACCAAAAAAACTAGTGGTGTTACTATTTTAATAATTCTATAATTAAATATCTATTTGGTTTTATTAGTATTTATTTTTTAGGGAGATCGTGCATTATTGAATTAGCATAAGATCATCTTTTCTTATAAATTTTCATTCTTATAAATTTTCATAGATCATTGAAAAAAATCAAGCAATCTTGTACTTTTTGGTACATTAGAACAATTTCAATTTTTCTCACTATTTTAAATGATTTCTTAGAATAAATTTTATAATTATTCTTTTATAACACAATGCTTTTTCATATTTTGTCATATATTTTTAAATATTATATTTGTAGGCTTTCTTTTATGGATACCTTTCTATGGACTATCTTTTTTGACTTTCACGCATGTGTTAAATTGAAGGCTATAAAAATATAATTTCATATCGATCATATATCTAGTGACGTATTCTGATATCGGCTTGATGGACAACACAACAATGATCCCATTTGGCATGAACGTTATAGATTAGCGTTTTGAAAATGCTATCCGACGGTAGCCTTTGATGTTCCCGTTTTCAGAATTAATCTACACTATTAAACTGTTATCCAAAACGCTAATACTAATCAAAAAACTTTTTTTCCAAACAAGACCAATAATGATTATGATGTAGATTAGAATTCCGTTCAGACACGATATATGTAGACTATGGTTGCAATAGACAACGACTTAAGTTAACAAACGACACATTAAAAACAACTTCTAACATTGGTTATGACAAGAAAGATACATCAACATCGTAAAATTACACAATTAACCTCAAGTTTAACACCAAAACTATAAAAGGTAAAAAACAATTCTAACAAAGATATCTATAAAAGAACGTAGGATTAAAGGGAAAGTCAACGCAAATTGGACTCCATGGTTCTATCTAAAAAAGAACACCTTGGTTCCCATGACATTAGGAACCAATGTCATGGGATGACCCGAGGCCCAAGGGTGCTCTGAAGTCCTATTCGTAAAATTTGTTGGACATGAGTTCAAATCTCTTTATTATTTTTCTGGAATATTTTTGTTTTGATAAATGACAAACAGGATGATGAAATTCAAACGATAATCGAAAATTCATTTTTCATATCGAGAAAAGCAAAGAGACGTATCAAGAAAGTTACGGGCGCTCACCCCTACGCAGATTTTTGAAGTGAAGTGAAGACTCCGAAGACTTTTTATTTTTATTGAGTCTAGGAATTCTTGTAAGGATGACAATTATTTTTGCACAAACAAATTAATTTTGAGGGATAAAAATTATTATTTCTTGAGTCAGTTGAAAAATTATTTTCTCTCTGTCTAAAAATATTCTTTTGAGTCAGTTTCAAAATAGTGTGTCAAATTTTTTAAATATTATTTAAGGATACACAAATTTTTTTTTTGTGGTAAGAAAAATGTACTTTAAAGAATTTTTCTTGTACATCGTTTGACACACAAAATATTTTTGGGACTCAAATTTCTACACCAAAATTCAAATATTTAATTCAAATTTTGAATTTGAATTAATTCCTTCAACCTATTTGATTTGTTTGTTTTTGGGAGCCTTATCTCACTCAATTTGTTGTCTAAAACAAAGCATTAAGCTCCAATTTGTACATCCCACTCGCACACATGTCTTGGGTCCTCATGTTTGAGGATTGTTCGTCAGTGGATCGATCCATTTGGTAGGATCGATCACCGCGATCTGTGCTCAGGAATTTGGATCGATCCATTTCCCTGGATCGATCCCCCGAAGAGTTGCAAAAACTCACTTCCGGTTTTTTGGTCCCCTTGGATCGATCCCCTGCCTTGGATCGATCCTCCGTGCGTTTGACACAAATTTATTTTCGGAAGTTTACTCCAGATGATCGATCTTTTGCCCTGGATCGATCCCCAACGCTCCAATCTGTCAAAATCACCTCTTCCCTACTTCCAACGGATTTATTTCTTTTTCCCCTATAAAAACACTCATCCTCCCTCATTAAAAATACATCTCTTGCACTCCAATATCTTCATTAATCAATATTCAATTCTTGCTTCCATCTTCCTCATCAAATATATTATTTTGAGAGTTAGACATATTTTATTGAGTGCTAAAGATTTTGTCATCCATAGAGCTTTAATTCTTCAACACTACTTTGCTCAATTGTGTGAGCTTTCATTTTGTGTTGTAAACTCAATCTCATTTGAGTGTTGTTCTTAAGACTTGTGTGACTCAAGTCTTGTTGTTGTAAGAAAGTGAGGCTTGTGTGATTCAAGTTCTCAAGTTGTACCGGTTTTTCAAGCACCCGTTGAAGCTTGAAGATTAGTAGGACTTTCGAGAGAGTCTCTCGGAGGACTGGACTAGCCACGAGGTGGTGAACCAGTATAAATCTCGGTGTTCTTCTTTCCCTNATTTGAGTGTTGTTCTTAAGACTTGTGTGACTCAAGTCTTGTTGTTGTAAGAAAGTGAGGCTTGTGTGATTCAAGTTCTCAAGTTGTACCGGTTTTTCAAGCACCCGTTGAAGCTTGAAGATTAGTAGGACTTTCGAGAGAGTCTCTCGGAGGACTGGACTAGCCACGAGGTGGTGAACCAGTATAAATCTCGGTGTTCTTCTTTCCCTTACTCTCTTTATTTATTCCTGTGATTTTATTATTTCACACACGCAAAAAACGCACATTCTTGAAAACAACTCTATTCACCCCCCCTCTAGAGTTGCACACTTGTCTAACAAAATTGACGGTTTCTGTCCCTTAACTCCCAATAAACCCACACGCCGGCCCGACCTGGACATTCTCCCACCCCCTTCAATTGCATCTCCCAAGTTGATTTTGACTTTGAAGTTAAATTTTGACTCCAAAGTCAAAATCAACATGAGTGTGCAATTGAAGGGAGTGAGTGAGCTTGTTTGGATCGGGCTGGGTGGGGGTTATGGGGGTTAGGGGTAGGGGTGAGCATGTACCATACCGTTACCGAAAATTCCCGGATTACCCGTACCAAATTTTACCGAACCGAAAAATCCCGAAAAAATCCCGAACCATACCGAACCGATTTTTCGGGTTGGTATTTGGGAATGGGAATTAGCTCTGTCCCGAACCGAAATTCCCGTACCGACTACTGTAGCAAATATATATTAATATATATTGAAGTCCAGCCCACTGGTCCAGCCAAATTTTGGAATGACCTAATTTTTTAAATATTATACTCCGTATGTATTTATATATTGAAGTCTAAAGCCCAAAACTCCCTAGCCCAGTAGCCCGGTACTCCAGTAGCCCTCCTATTTGTGAACTACGGAAAACTTCCGTGCCCAACTCTCAGTCTCAAACGCAAGCAGTAGCACGACAGAGAGAGAGACGCCGTCGCCCGCCTGCACGCTCCACTGCTGCTTCCTGCTAGTCACCGAGAGAGAGACGCCACTGCCCGCCAGACGCCACCTCGACGGAAATTCTCTAGCCTCCAGGTCCCGGTGTCCATGTACGGAGGTAAAAAAATACTAATTTCAGAAGTTTCTTTAAGAATTTTACATTTTGTTATGTGTAAATATGAAAATCTTTGATCTTTATAAATTTGTGGTATGAATTTGTTATGCATTTTTGTTGTGAATTTGACAATTTGTTATATGAATTTGTCATGTGAAAAATTGAAATTTTTGCTAATTGTTTTGAATTTGTTGTGAAAATCTGAAATTCTTTTAATTTATTAATATGAAGATCATTTTTTTTTTGGAAATTTAAAGTTTGTACTGGCTACATTTTTTCTTTATAATTTTGTACTGGCTCCATTTTAGATAGCCTCTGCTTCATTTTTTCTTTATAAATTTGTACTGGCTATTGCTTATTTGTCATGAATGCCTTGAATTGGCAGAATTATGGCTATGCCATATTTATGATTTCCACCCATTTTTTTGCTACTGTAAATCTGTAATTGGTAGTTTGTTTTTGAGAAAAGTAGGCTTTCCTTTACAAATCCTTGTTGTGAATTTATGCTCTAGGATGTACTCCATTTTGATCCATTTTTTATTTTCTTCATAAAGGACTCTGCTGCATGTAGGGATGGTTTCTTCTGCCTTCTGTGTATTATACCTTGCTTGTTTAAGCTACTGCTTTGTAATGCTACTGCTTTTGTAATGCTACTATTGAAGGGGTGCTTGCCTTTTTTAAAGCTACTGCTTTTGTAATGCTATTATTGCTTTTGTAATGCTTTTTTAATCTTTTGTACCACTGCTGTTATTTACATTTACAATTTTTCTATTTAAGACAAATCTTTCTACTACTATTTGTATAACCAATTGTGTATTATACCTTGCTCGTTTAAAAAATCCCGAAAAAAAATCCCGTACCGACATTATTTTTTCCCGAACCGTACCGTACCAACATTTTGGGATCGGTATCGGTAAAATATGAAGTCCCATACCGAATCGAAAGTTATGGTACGGTATCGGTACGGGCATAATCCCGTCCCATACCGTACCATCATCACCCGTAGTTAGGTGTAGGAACCCGTCTCAAAAAAAGAATATGAGGTGTATTTCAGCCCGTATATACATTCTTTGCAAAAGAAGTAGGCGAATTTTCTCAACTTGGAGCCGTATTCGTTCATCCATAGACCGTCGTCTCTTTCTCGCAGGGGTTTTCTTTTTCTCCGTGGTTACTCGGCAATGACTCATATCCTTTTCCGCAATCACAATTATTTTTTTTAAATCTCAATTTGTGTTTGTTATTGTCGAATTTCGTGCATTTGCGGCGTAATTTCGACGATTGTTTCTAGATTTCGTGAGATTTAACGTTTGTATTTGGGTATTCCTTGACTGATTCGAACGCGGAAACCAGAGGGAGAAAGATAGAGAAAGAGCTCAGGCTAGGAATGGATCCAAGAACAGCAAGAATAAGGATGATGGCCTGACTCCTGAACAACGCCGTGAGAGGTATACGTATGCGTTTTCGTATAGATTTAGGGTCTGTTTATAGGCACCTTGTTTGACTTTTAGTTTGATGAATTTAACAAAACTGAAAATTGCTTCCCACGACAACAAAAGAATTATCTCTAGCATGTGGTAGTCGTAGTAGTTGTTGTGGATGAAATTTACTTTCCATTTTTAAGAATTGATTTCTCAGTAACAGTAGCGATTTACGCTGTCTGGAAGCATACAATTGGATAGTTGATTGTGAAGAAAAAAAGTTTATTGGAACAAATTATCAGTGTGTAATGCTGAATTTGGATTATTGATGAGATTTTTGGACAAAAGTTGAGATTTTTGAAGCGCTTCCATATTTATCTTTGATTCTTTGTAGTTTTCTATTTGGGCTGTCTCCACTTTCTTGTATTATATCTCTTTCTTCAACACAAACCACAACGACTACTTTATTAAAAATTGTCAATTTCAAGAAGATAATTAAGAGATGGAGGGAGTAAGATCATTTGTAACAGTGTCGGATATGGAGTGTATTATTCTCTCTAAAAACAATCCAGACAATCACTCAAAATATGGTATCACTGCATGAAATTAGCCAATAATACGTGAGCCGTGTACTAGAATTTAGAAATCTTGGTTCCCTCACATAGGCTTTTTAATGGGACTATGGGAGGAGCTATTATTTTAAGGGGAAAGTATTTGGACTATTTTTGTTAATGGACTACCCATTCTACTTCACTCAAATGTTGTTAGGGGTAGTTTCTGCCACTCCATATAACTACATAGCCACGTAGGTATATCTGCCCATGGGTTAAGAGTATTTGTGACTATTTGTGCTGAGGTTCACCATCTTCTTAGAAGGTTGCGAGGATGGGTACTCGATGTTTTTGTTTTGGTTCTGGTTCTTGTTGTTGTATGAGTTTCAATGTTAAGTGCTAGACTTTAGGCATCACATGGGAAGTAATTAGCCTTTTAGAAAAACTTGATCCCACGACTACACGTGTAGAGGTTCACCTATTCATTACTTGAATATACCTGAGGGATGGAGGGCATTTACAGCAGCATAGAATTCTTGGTTTTCTCTCAATGTTTCGGAAGCTACTAAATCTCATGCAGTTTTTGCAATTTAGAGAGTTATCAGAGAATCTAAATGTAGCAGCATAAAATTCTTGTTTTTTCTTCAATGTTTGGGATGCAACTCAATTCTCATGCTGTTTTTTGCTTTGTAGAGAGTTATCAGAAAATATATATTAAGCTTCATAGAATCCCATGGAACAAGATGAGACCTTGAGTTCAGCTAGCAGTGTTAAAGTTGACTTTTTTTGAACTTCATAGCTGCCTAACCACAAATTTAGAGTTTAGGTGGGCATAAATAGACCTTGAAATTGAGAACTTAGTTTTATCCTCACTCTAAAAACAAGAAGTATGTCGTTCTCTCTAAAAACAAGCTAGATAACCACTCAAAATAGGCCATGAAATTGAGAGCTCAGTTTTATCTTCATTATGGTATTGCAGCATCAAATTAATAAATAGTACGCGAGTCATGTAATAGAATTTAGAAATCTTTGTTCCCTCACATGGGCTTTTTAATGGGTAGCAGTTTTTTTTGAGGGGAAAGTGTTTGGTTATTTTTGTTAATTGACTACACGTTCTACACTTCTACTCCACTTAAATGTTGTTTGGGGTATGTAGTTGCCCCCACTCCTTATAACTACTAAAGTATATCTGCCTTCTTTGTGAGCCTGAGACTTTTCGTGTAGAGTTTCACCTTTTCCTCTGAAGGTTGCGATGACGGGGACTTGATGTTTTTGTTCTTTCCTTCAATGTTTGGGTGCAACCCAATTCTCATGCATTTTTTGTTTTTTAGAGAGTTTTTAGAAAATTTAAATTTTGCCACATAAAATTCTTGTTTTTCCTTCATTTTTAGAGAGTTATTAGAAAATCTGTATCAAGCATTCTAGCACCATAGAATCCGATGGAACAAGAAGAGACCTTGAGTTCAACTAGCAGTGTTAAAGTTGTCTTCTATTTTGACCTCATAGCTGCCTAACCACAAATTTAGAGTTTGGGTGGGGGCATAGATTACTTTAGGAAAGTCGTTTTCCATTTTTACACTTCGTTTTTTTAATCCTTTCTTTTCCTTCCACTTTTCCATTCTTTTCCTATCCGACGAAATACAAAAACTGTTCTGTTTTTTCCTTGTCATTTTCCATTCTTTTCCCTTCTGAATTCCTTGAACTAAAACAGACTGTTACTCTTTCCGGTGCACCAAAGAAAATCAAGCGGAGGCCTGTAGGCTTTTGTTAAGTAGTTGCTTATATATTTTTGGTCCCCATCCAATTGCAGGGATGGAAAAGCTCTTCAAGAAAAGGCAGCAAAGAAAGCGGCACAAGCCGAGGCAGCGGGTGGGAGTAAGGAGAACAAGGGCACGGCCAAGAACAGTACTAAGAAGTAGTGATAGTAACTTTATATAAATACGTTCTTGTAATCCTTCTTCTCCATTTCTTTTGCATCTTTCCATGGACATGGCCTCATTACTATGGCATTGACTCTGAGTCAATTGTGCATTTGTTTCGTTTTTTTTTGTTCACAATAGTTCAGATGGGTTTTCGTATAGATTTAGGGTCTGTTTATTGGCACCTTGTTTGAATTTAAAGAATCAATTTTAGTCGGTTGAATTTAGACATGCCTTTTTTTTTCTTCTTCTTTCTTTAAAGCCTTCCTCACCCCACCCCCACTCCCTTCCTCTTTTTATTTTAACTAGACTCGTACCCGTGCGATGCACGGGCTGTAAAATTACTTATATTTAGTCTTGGTTTAAAATAACATAAAATGATACTCCAAATCAAAAGATTACAAATTTTATTAAAATTACCCCAGAATAATGTTTAGTACAAAAGGACTGTAGTCGATATGTAGTGTTATAAGTTTTGGAACACTTCTTTATAAACTACGGAGTACATTCATAGTTTGGTTTGTTGACGAAAGGTTTTTATTGCAAATCAATATCTTTAACCCCTCGCGACTTGTAACACATGAAATTGTAACATAGAATTGACCATGACTGAATACCAATTTCTTGAGTAGCAATCCAACATGCGATAAAGATTGGTCTTGATTTTTTTAAATTGTCATTGTGTATGAATTCATGATTGCAAATTGTTTCCTTTGAAATCTAAAAAGAATCCTTGCATTTGATGGTGTGAACAACTGTGGGATAACAACTTCTTGACCGACATTTTTTTATGTCATCACTGTGCCTTGAATAAGATGATTGCCAAGTCAAGTTACTATCAATTTTGTTCCATTGCACAGACCTGATGATTGATCAATATTTCTCAACAACATAATAAGTGTTCCAACCTTCAACTTCAGTTCATGATTTGGGACACCAAATGCTCGAATGTTGTTCAAGAATTCCAGAGAATGTAAGAATATATATTGAATACAATTATAAAAGATCATGTACGTAATTAAAACTTATTGCATACTAATTTAGAAAATTATTCAATTAGTGAAAACTCTTTTGAGAATCTGTTCTTAATTGTAGTACTTCTAAAATCAAACATTATACAGATTAAATATCTAAATACTTTGCAAGTGCTTTGTATGAAACATAAAATTAGTCAAATGTTGTAAAAGAATTCTCAACCTTAAAAAGATATCCCAGTAGTAAAAGAAAAGTAAAATAACCATAGAGTACATTTAAGTCATCAATGTGTGTCTTAAATACATTTTTTTCAAATAGGTTAATGAATGAATAAACATTAGAATTTAGAATTAAATATAAACATGAAATATCATTAAATATTTAAAATACTCATAATATATATTCCGTAAGAGACCATCATATATACTATCTCCATCCCAACAAAACTTCTCTTTTTACTTTTTAAAAAACTATGACAATCTTTACCCATAAATTGTGAAAAAAAATATTTAATGGTTATATCAATTCTATGTAATTAAATTTATATAAATATACAATTTGATTTATCAAATTTATATTTGACAAAAAAATCAAACATGAAGCAATAAAAGAATAAAAGAGTATTACTTTTTAAAAAAATGTTGTCATTCTCAAACATTTTAAAAATTAAGCAAGAGAGCTATAAGCCATACAATCTAATAAGCTTATAAAAGAAAAGGAGAAATACAAAGTATTACCCAAGCAATATTAGCAAGGATAAAAATTACGGAGTAATATTCTAAAAAAGACTATGCGACTACACCCAAATTTGTGAAGAATCTCAATTGACGCCATTCCAACTCCAATAGTTTGCTTTATCAAATCCTAGCAACTGAACAAAAACCCCACCAACCTTTTGTATGATTTCTTTAACCCACATCACTAAATTTTTAAAAAAAAAAATCATTAAGAAGAAAAAATTTCAACAGTGTATTAACAAAGACGCTTGAAGAATGCCGATTGCTAGCTTCCAAAGTAAGAGCCCAATCCATGTGAGTGATGCAGCACCACCATAGCTTGGAATAATTAGAAAATGAAAGTTGCACCAAAGGAGGTAGAAGCAATACTCATGTAATATGGAACAAAGATTCACAATTTGCTCTGCGATCTGCAGTGAAGTGGTGGCCTAATTGAAGACAATTGCAATTCTCAAATTCTTGCCAAACAACATCTAGAACGAAACAATCAACCTGGCTCTTTTGGTATAATGACCATTGCCCCAACAAACTAAACCTCATAGAAATTCTAATGAATTATTGAAAATAAACAATTAAATTTGAAATAAGAAGAAGGTAAGAAAATAGAGAAATTAAAGGGTTATACCCCTTGCACCTGGATGGGAAGTGAACGATTGTTTCAGGTGCAGGTGACAATGACTTCAGGAGAACACCAAGTACAATTCGTAGCCCATTAGTGCTTAATGGAATCGTGCCACAATAAATAAATGTTCCTAGAGTTTGTTAGCAAACGGTAATTTAGATATTATAAATTCTATGGACAATTAACAAAAAAAAGTGATTTTCAAAAAATAGCTACAAACAATTGCTCTTATTAATAAAACTTGCACTGAACGTTAGGCAAAATCAGAGCAAATCAATCAATGAGAAATTAATGTTATGGACACCAATAGTTTTCTAGAATGAAGTGGATAAATGCTTTCCCCTATTCTTCAACAATAGTTACTTCTAGATAAAACAATTAACCATTGAAACCAAAATATACTGATTTTCAATAACATTTCCTATTCTACAGCTATATCCAGAAGATCTCAATCTTGAGTTGATGTAATTGAAGCTTTTCAATAGTTTTTTCTTATCAATGATTGAGCAATTGCAATAAAAATAAATAGCATTTACCAAATAGATTTCAAAAAAAAAAACAAAAACTAACACATTTATTGGGAGAACTCTGTCCAAACCTTAAAATATTCAATAACATACTCCCTCCGTCCCTGAGTATTTGTCCATTTTCATTTTTGCACACCATCCAATGCACTTTTTTAATCCATTTTATCTTGTAATTTGTATATTAAAAAATTATAAAAAATATATATTAATAATCTATATGTTAAGACGAATCAAACAAGATCACACATGACTATTTTTAGGCTTACACATTGAGAGAATTTGATGAGTCAAAGTGCTTAAATGAATAGTTCCAAAAGTCAAAAGTGGACAAACACTCAGGGACGGACCAAGTATGTACTTTAGATAGATTTATAGAGATATTCTAAAGATTAGCTTATATCTCAAAATTTTTTTTATCAAAAAGCATAGAGTGTAGAATATGGTTTAAGCTAAAACAAAGTCATAAAAGCATTGATGGCATAATAGAATAAAATCCTATAAATCATAAAATTTTACTAATAATGGATAGTAGTTGGAACGACACTTGAAAATATGCCTTCAACATAAAGAAAACAAACCACAAACTAAGTTGCCAAACATTAGCCTTCTTAAAAAATCACCCCTCTTTGTTTAGTATGCAGACTGCAGTGACAATCACTTGAAAAAAAGAGAGACATGAATTGCCTCTGTTATATTAAAAAAAAAAGTGCATAAACTTTATCATAAAAAATTGATATGATCAATGTGAATAGATATCAAGCCAAGATTGGTGCTGAAATACCCACAACGATAGACAGGCAAGTCAGGCAACTCGCGGAAGAGATTTTTAAACATAGGGCATCAGACCCATAACCTTTGAAGAAGACAAAGCAATGGCTCCTTCCATTTTCAAACGGGATATCACCTTGCTTAGAGAGAGCAAAAAAGGTTATATAAATTTGGAGTATTGAAATTAGATAAACATAATTGAAATGAGAAGATAGTAGCACTATTACTCTAGGAGAAATGGTGATAGTTGGCAATTGTACTTGCAAACACAATGCACAACTCAAGCACGCTAATACCTTGTAAGAAAAAAAATATTTTTCTAAAAATGAGGCATCGGCTCTCCCAGTTTTCACACCTGCCATCACAAAACGTATCCATCAATTGTTTCTTAAAAAGATTAATCTCAAAGAGATAAAAAAGGTATGGGATTGGACTCACCTTGAAGGGCAATATTAGAAATAGACCAAACTCTCTCAATGTCTCCTCCTCTGTTTGTGAGATATCATTATTCATAACAATTTATACAAATTTTAAACAAAACAACAAAAACAACCACCAAGTGAAATTAAAAACAAAACTGAATGAGATTTTTTTTTAAAAAATAAGAAATCAGATAAATAAAAAATGGATAGGGGAAAAACTTTAGAATTCAAGAAAAAAATGGATTAATAATGGATAAAATTAAAATTATAGTCTCATGAGTTTTACCTGATTTTCGTTGCCATCCGATGCAATTCCTCTCTCATCAAGAGACCACTTCAAGGCACACACCTGAAATTCTTAGTTATAAGAAGGTGAGGTTCAAACTATGCGAAGGTAAAACTTATCTATGGTTTTGAGAAGCCCAGATTTGACAAAATAAAACAAAAAATTTTATACCGACTATCGGAGGATATAAATCCGCCTGCATTTCCGAAAGACAATATTAACTGGGAAGTTGATCTGAAGTTATTGCGAATGGAATTGCACGATGTTCTAGCTGCCATATTGCTGACATAAAAAAACATTTTAGCTACCGTAGGTGATATTGGTTTCTAGCATTTTTCATACATCTCCTAAACAAAAAAATCCCAAGATAATCTCTATATATACAATAATGAGAGCCGAAAATGAACTTTTCCTAATCACAAAGTCAATTGACTTTGTGATTAAAGTAGTGGCATGTGTAATCACTCCTATACTACCCTTAAAGTTTTTGTTACCACTAAAGAATTTAACAACACTCCTCAACTGATCACATGCCTCCAGATAACTTTCTAAGTCCTCATGTGGCCCCTTAAGGATTTTTGCCTCTGCCTGATGTTTTGAAGCCACCATTAATAATACAAAGTATGTAGAGGATTCTGGGAAAAAGATCTGCATATCAAATTGATATACCTGCCGTGCAAGATCAAATTGACCTAAAATGAGCTTCGTTGAGGAATTTCATCAAACACATAGCATGCAATCTAGATGCCAAAATCAATTTTTTTTCAACTACAAAATTAGATAGCCCATTAAGTAGAGAATCAAATATAAGAAGAAAAAGAGAATGAAGTAGAAGACATGTAACTGGTGGTTTTGCTAGGCCAACCGTCTTTCTCGTCAGACTCTATCGCCAAAATACCTAGCCACAATATCGAATTCTTCCTCCACTGAGTTCGGACAGCCGTTAACATACCTTCGCTATGGCCGGTGGAGATCTCGATAATTTTCTCACCTAATACTGAACAAATATGGAGATTGTGACTTGTGAAGCGGGTATGAATGTATGATAGACCGAAGAATGAGACGCTGAAGCTTGCCTAATACGCTGGCGGAGAAGCTTACCTGATACGTTCGTCTATTTTTTTTATTTTGCCGTTTACTTTCTAATGGGCTTCATAACCACCTCAATTTGCAGTGAGCCCATTAACAGTTACCTGACCCAAAAATTTGGGCGGGAGTACTCTTCATTTTCGGCTCTCATCATTGTATTTGCATATACTAGATTCCAACCCGTGCGATGCACGACGAGAAATTTATTTTGTAAAGAAACTATATGACACATAAAAACAATGCATAACTACAAATACGTCAATTAGTTAACTTTCAAATGTATACTAAAATTTGTTGTAATGTAGCATATGTACCAATGAAGGGGTTATTAATGACAGCCTAGAGATTACAACTTCATGACCGGCATTTATTCCCGTCATCAATTTCCCTTCGATCAAGTGATTTCCCAATCTTGTCACAATTAGTCTAGTTCCATTGCACAAACCCATGGATTGGTAGATATTTCTGAGCAGCATTATTGGTGTGCCAACCTTCAAAGTAAGCTCGTGATTTGTAACTCTAGAAGCTCGAATATTATTCAAAAACTCGGGTAAATGCAAATCTGCCAGTAAATCCACATTGGAGTCTGACTTGCAAATTCTATCAGAACTTAGGTGAGTTCTAGACTCCTCACTAACATTCATAGTTTTTTATTTATTTATTTTATCCCAAATTTTCAAAATATTGTTATATCTAAATGATATACTATATATATGCTATTTAATTATAGAACAAAAATTGAAAACAATTGAATGAAAAAAAGTTAAAAGTAAACAAATACTAAAACACAGATGTAGTATTAATTTCTACCCATCTTGAAGTAATATTCATTTCTCTGTCATATTTTTAGTTACATATAAATATTTACACAACCAAATTTTAATATATTTATTTACTAATTTCGATTTTTTTACAACTCTTATTTTTTTAATCTAATAAAAATAAAATAAATTTAAAATTTAATATTAATTTTATCCACTTCAAAAATAAAATACGGAGTATAAAAAAACCAACGGGCCCACAAAATCAGCCCCTCCCCCCTCTTTCTCAGCCCGGCCCAAAGATTCAGCCCACCTCCTATATGCATCCCTAATTCCTTCTTGCCTTCTCATTTCCGCCGTTCTCTCTCACTCTCTATCTCTTGCCCCTCCCTCTCTCTCTCTATTCTAACAAAACTTTAACTAATAACTGTGTTTTGTTTTTTCCATTACAATGGTCAATGGCATTCAGCTCCATTGATTTTCATTTTTCCTATAATTATTTTTTGAAATGAATTTTTTGATTTTTTTTTGGATTTTTCTATGTTAATATCTTCTCTGCGTAGACGGATTCTCTCAGAAAATATACTACCAAATCTGGAGATCGAGAATTGTTTATTCATAATTGAGTTCGTTGTCGTGTATATAATTTCATTTTCAGTACTTTCCAATATTTTTCCAGTCTTTGTATTATTTTTACATTTTTTTATTTGTCGGTGGATAAATCTTCATTTTATCTATCAGATTTAAGAACACCGATTACATATGAATTTATTTTCAGTACATACTGTTTATTCACTTTTCTTGGATTTCTCTATGGTAATATATTCTCGGCATAGACAGATTCTCTCAGAAAATGATGTTTACTATCCAATCTGGAGATCGAGAATTGTTTATTCATGATTGTTTTCATTTTCATGTATATATTTATATTTTTCAATATTTTTTTCAAGGGTTTGAATTATCTTTACAATTTTTTTTGTGCGTCGGTGGATAGATCTTCATTTTATAGTCTAGTTCTGTATTGTTCAATTTTGCATGCATTCGTGTGCCCTGTTGAAAAGAAATACTCCGTATGTTATACTCCGTATGTAAAACCACTGCATGAATTCATATTAGACCATGAACAATTGAATGAATGCATCTTACAAATCTGTCGTGAAAAACAATATCCATGGTCCTCTCTCGGGAAGGAATGTGATAGACACGGGCAGCCGGGACCCTAATTGCCCAGTCAGATGGACTTGCTATCATTTATGCCTTCAAGTCTCTCCACATACCCTCTCGTTCTTTGTTTCTGGGATTACTCATTCTCTCAACGCTGGTTCTCTCAACAATAAGAAGGATGAATGGAAAAGTGGTCTGGATTTGGATGTTGTGGTCTATTTAAAACCTTGAAATGAGTGGGACGTTATTAAGTGGAGAGTGGGCTGTTGTGGAAAATTGTTATTCACAGGTGGGAAGTTGCTGCACTGGAATGTGGGTTACTGCACGGAAATTCTGCTTTTGGAGGAATGTGGGAAGTTGCCAGATATAAAAATAATACTCCGTAATAATATTATACGGAGTATTATTTTTATATTATTATAATATAATTATAATCTTTATCGATGTAATTGGCTGTGGAGTTCTAATAATATATCAATCTCAGAGCATTTATTTATTATTTGTATTCTTTTTATTAATTTAATAATACCAGAAATGTAAAATTTAAATTTTTTATTCAATTTATTTTGTTTTGCCAATTTGTGTGATAAATTAAATAAAAACTTAATAAATTTGTTTTCAAGTGGAATTGTTAAAAAATATAATTATGAAATTAATTAATTTAAAAAATTGTGTTTTCAAAGAATTTAGTATAGAAGTAGTATTGGAAAATTAATTTTTTTTATAATAAAAGTTGGCCCATTTCCATTAATTGAATTTTTCTTTGATTATTTCTGGCCCATACCTGTAAATAGGCCCATAAACATAGGCGGGAAAAAAATCCTGCTGCCTTTGTATAGAGACTAGATTTTAACCCGTGCGATGCACGGTAAGAATATAATCTAGCATTATACTAAATTATATAAAATATAATTGACAATATTATATGAACCGTGTACTATAAACATAACTTATATAATGCTAAATACTTCCTCCATTTTACAATATATGTCTCATTTTGACTTATAATATGTGACAAACGTTATTTTAAATAATTTTTTTCAATATTAATGAAAAAATAAAAATTCTATGTTTTAAAAATATAAAAAATCTACAAAATAAGAAATGACATTGTAATATTACATTCATCCCTAACAAATGGTAATTGTAGCAAATACACAAAAAATTTAGATTATTTTTACCATGTAAATGGAACTTTGTAATATCACACACTTTGTACAATTGCAATCAATTCATAAAACTAATGCTTACAATTATTAGATATATAAATTATGTGTCCTTTCAATATTAGTATTATTTCATAAAATTGATTAAAATATATTCGTGAGAGATTTAAATAAGGACATACTCCGATCTATACTCTACACAGAATCTTGTAAATAAAAATGATATATTACATGCTAAATATAAACGGCTAAACCATTGAAATAGAAGAGTACATCCATAAAAACAAAAACACCAAGTACCACAATGATGTTACAAAGGATCCTAAAACAAAAGAGAAAAGGCAAATGTGCAAATAATAAAAAGATAATTGGCTACCAAACAACCACAAAACCTTGAGATTCAATACAAAGCTCAATAGTAAAAGCAGTTAGTCCAATGGAGTATTTATATACTCACATAATTAAGCCAGAGATGCTGTTTAGTAAAGCAAGTACACTCATGTGCTGAATTCTAAAAAGGGCTTCATACATCACATAGTTTGGCAAGGATAAGGTATTTCATGACAAAACATGGTGAGCTGGTTCTATGGATCCATATTCATTGTTATAATTTATACGGAGTACTTTTTAGAGTCAATATCCCGTGTAGAGCTATGACCAAGAAATATGACCCGTGTAAATAAACAATTACAGAAAAAAACCGTTGAAAAACCTTGCATAGCTTATATTCCAAATTGGCCAATTAATGTCTAGCCTGAATCTTACTAAATTCTTGTAGATCCTGCTGCAAGGATGAAGGCTTATATGAAGCTCTTAGATAGCTAAAACATCATGTGTACAAAAAGTGTACATTAGGTATCTAAAATGCATGTGGTTATGCAAAGATAGCTAACCCTCAAAGCCTTGTCAAATGAGCAGGATTAACATCCAATAGCTATCCAATAGAGGTTAAATCTTTATATGTTTCAAGTTTAAAATCATTAGTGGCCTGTTTGGGAATCTGAATTTGGATTTCAAATCCGGATTTGGCTCAAATTCCTTGTTTGGCAACCCAAAGAATTAAAATTTGGATTTAAATCAAATTCCTCTCATTAATAACCAATCCAATTACAAATTCATACCCAAACCCATGTCATTTCAATTCCCTGGCCCAGTTAAAATTAAGTGTCTACATTCATTCTTGTCCATAGCCTCTTTCGATCCCTCTCGTCCATCGCCTCTCCAGTAGTCCAGTTTGCGTCTTTCATCTCCGATCGAGATCGCGTCCAAGCTGAGTCTTCGAGCGGCTAGGTCTGAATCGCGTTCATCCCTCTGTCTTCCAAAAACTCCGATCCAGGTATCTCTAGAAACCATTTTTTAAACCCTAGCAATGGTTTCCTTGAAGTCCAAGGTTGAGGATGATGAATGAATGTGAATTGTTGACTTACTTCTTCTGTGTACGTGCATCGATTTGTGTTTGATTTTTTTTCGATTCACAAAATCAGATTTTTCCGATGGTTTTGAATCTGGTTTCATGATTTAGACCAAACCGTTGCAGTGGAGGTAGTCCAGACTGTCGGATATTACTTGTACTTCTGTGATAAACCTGATCAGTGAAACTAGTGCATGAAGTGGAACGAATATCTTCATCCCTATTTGTAATCTGTGGATTAGTTCTCTCAATGGAATGAGAGACTTGGCTTGTTTTTTAAAAAGATGGAAGCTTTAAAACCAGCCTTTGTGATGCCCACACCCAGAGCTGTTTTTGCCACTGAAGTTTCACACTTAGCAGGGTTCAGGTAACAGCAAATGTCCATATTAAACAAGAGTTAGGGAAT
>OOIL02000450.1:2483347-2502385 GCA_900332095.2 Cuscuta campestris | reverse complement strand
AAGACGAGAAGCTAGATTGGATTTTGTTATGTTTGGAAGAGTGATCGAGTTATGAACAACTACGCAATATTAAATATTTACTACAAATTAATACTTTTTCTAATTGTCATACATTAGTATGTATTTTGTTTATGAAACAATTGGTCATTATGTTATTTGAGATTATGTTTACAATATTTTATTCATTAAAGATTTGAAATGAAATTCTAGTACTTGCCAAACAACATCAGAATTTGAAATCTAGAATTGAAATTATGAATTTCTCAAACAGCATCTGGATTTGAAATTATGAATTTTGAATTTCTTGTGTTTGCCAAACACCAAAATGGAATTTGAATTATGGAATTTCAAATTATAGAATTGAAATTCAAAAATTGAAATGAATTCCACTATCCAAACACTACCTAGGATAATTAGCAAATTACCATTTTGAATGCCTTAGTTTCTCCTCTCTCTGTCACAGGAATACGGGAACAGTTTCATGCACATCATTTTGAGAAGACTTCTGCAAACAATGAGGGCATGGTCAAATATTCAATTATAGATCAACTATAGATATCATTACAAACACATTTCCGAGTCTTTGCATCTGTAACAAAATAGGGGGATATATAACCACGGGCAAGTTTCTCCCTTCCGCCACTTTCAATTCGTTACCCATAATATTTCCATCCTGCTCAAGTTGTAAAGCTTTAACATCATGTGCTTACCATTATATATAAGACTAAAGGAATCGTATAGATTGTGCATGAACGTTACTCACAGCAACAGTAATGACACCATCCTTGCTTACTTTCTCCATCGCCTGTGCTATTTATTCTCCAATTTCCCTCTCACTGTTTGCAAATAGAGTTGCTATCTATTCTGATACATACCAACTATACTATGGAGTACATATATACACCTTTTGGGTACGGGAAAACTTGCTACTCGTTGGGCTCTTAAACCTACAACAATCATATCGCAACACCAAATTAAATTTCAAAGAATTTATTATTGAGACAAATTGGCGAACACTTGGAGGGCAGGGCATACCTTCTTGTCAACAAAGATTGAAGAATCTGCACCTATACAGCCATACGCACACTTGGCCAGTCGGCCGTCAAACCTATGCTAGCAATTGTCTGCCCATTTTGTTCTTAATAATAAACAAATCTTACTGAGTGGAAAAAAATTTACAAATTTGAGGAATACAGAAAGAAATAGTTTATAAATCTATGTACCACCGTTCTCCGCCATCCGCCGCTGCCGCAAGTCTCTTCCGCTCCCGGCTCCACCCCCAGCCGATCGCTCTCTCCCGGCGTCTCCGTCAGGAACTGCTGCCAGAACACATCGTTCCCTCCATTATTACCCACCACAGACACCGAAGAGCCGCCGTCAATTTCCACTCCGTTATCATCACCTGCATCGGGGCCTCCCTTCTCCTCCTCCTCTCCGGCCGTTTCAAAATCTATGAAACACAGAAAACAAAAATGCACCTAAGGACCTTAGGTGCATATCATGTTAGCTTTAACAAAAAAAATTCTGGTAGCACTACCCTAGTCCCGTGATGTGCCCCCCGCTAGCGAGCTTCTGGCTCCGCCACTGCCTAAGGTAATCAATTTCCCAAACGGAATCTTTGTTCATGGGCGCCAGTAGGTTCTCCACCGATGCTCTCATCAGTTCCTCGTCCTTCGCCTGCTTCTCGTTAACTTATATTCTAGATGAGAGCAACAGCTTAGCGTTCCTTTTGACTGGAAAGAGATATAATGATTAGAAGGTGAGGATAAAGATGAGAGTGAAATTGAAGTTCTTTAAGCCGTGAAATAGTGGGAAGTTAAAGCATTTAGGCCATCTCGAATGGGATGCCCAAAAGAGATGCTAGGAGGAGGAGATAGAGTGAGATGTTGATGGATGCTACTATTGTAGATAAATGACCAATAAAGATGCTCAAAAAAAACGAAAGGAAGATGCTTGGTCTAGCACCCGATGCTCGAGGAAGGAAGAATTGGGGCATTTGTTTTTTAAGTATTGTGGTCCAATATGTATGTGCCACGTGTCATAATTATTATTTTTTCAATTTGAAAGTTTGCATTTAGGATCTGTTTGGTACACGGAATTGATGGAATGGAATTGAATTAGAATTAAAATTTCATGGGATTCAATTCCATAGAACTAAATTCATCAATTCCAATTCATTTTTTGCTCTACCAATTTCAAATCCACATAATTTTTGTGCTACCAAACACAAGAATTGGAATTGAAGTTCTCAATTCCAATTTCATAGTTTGAATTTCGTGTACCAAACGGGGCCTTATACGAAAGTGTTTTTTATTAAATTAGATATGGCACCTTCAAAAAATTAGATATGACAATGTTCTAGAATTCAAACTCTTTTTTAACAGAATGACTATTTTTTTATTTATTTCGAAAATTTTCTTAAGTATTTATTTTTCTATTTGTTTTGAAACAATATTAACTACATCATATATTAATTACATAAAAAACATTTTAAAATATTTTACAACATAAATCTAAAAAATTTAATTTTGTATTAATATCTAATATAAGTTTTATTTAATTAAAGACCAAAATTTATTAATTTAAATGTAAAAAGTCAAAATTAGATATATATTCTAGGACAAATGTAATATTAATAATAACGAGTAAATAATTAATCTTAATTAAAAAATTATCATATAACAAATACTTATAATTAAGAAAATAAAATATAATTATATTTATATGGACCCACTGCATTCATTAAATAAAATGAGGCATCCATATGAGATGCCACTATTGAAAGATTTAGATGTTGAGAGAGGTGCTCAATTGGCATTTTAAAAGTAAAGTTCATACTTCAACATCTAGTGGGGGATGCTACCATTGTGGATGCTCTTAGAGATAGTGCGTAGACGGTTGGGTGTTGGGATCGTGGCTAAACGGTTGGTGCATCACCGGGAATTTTTTCCTGCTGCCATTGTAAATAGAAGGATAGATAGAGATAGAGATAGTATAGAGATGTTGTTAAAGAGTATCCCACATCGGAACTTGGAGAGAATATAAACCGGTATATAAGCCCTTGAGTTGAACTAACTAATCGATTGGATTCAATCTTTTAATGCGGTTCAACCCAAGTGTCTTATTGCAAGAAATTTACAGATATAGGAGTAGAAGGTGCATGTTTTCCCTATATAGGAGTGGTCCTATTTGACCACACGTTTATGAATAGAAAATGACTAGAATAACCTCTAATTTTAGATAACTCCACGCGCCCTGGTAATCGAATTAACTACATAGAAAAAAGGCATGAGTTGCGGCTGCAGTTACCATTTACATCATGACATCATGTTTCCTTCCCCACATAGGGTTCTTAGACATTACTACTCCGTATTTTTTGAAGTCTTTGTGAATGCTTGTTTTGTTTAAGAGTAATGATAGGGGTACACCAAAAGGTGTACCCCAAATGTACATCATCCTCCTTTCCCCCACAAATTTTTAATTGATTTTTATTTACTTATTTTTTTTGAATTTTTTTTTGCCTTTTTTAGTGGACAAGGAGGGGGTGGGGGATATTTGGGGTACACCTTTGGTGTACCCCTCGCATTTTTCTTTGTTTAATGCCTACTTGGATTAATATTTTGACCAATGAAGTCTTTATGAACATCGAATTTTCATTTAAGTAGTTAAGATGGAATATTTTCATTAATGAAAATTTACTTAAATAAGATTAAAATATAATGACTTTCTCAATATAGGATATTATGTTTTTATTTTTTAATATAGAATCATTGGTCATTATCTATTAGTCATTATTCATATAAATGTTCACTACCATCACTGGGCATTATTCCATCAACTAGACATTATTAACTACGGAGTACTATTTAGGAGATAAAAAAGTTTGTATCCTACATTGTAAATGACTTATGTTTTAGTCTTATTTAGTTAAAATTTCATTTTCATTAATGCATCGTTCGATGAAGGTTTTCTTTATTAATTATTTTTGGGCATTTTCCTTTACATTTACCAGTCATTGTTTGGCCTTTAAAGACATTACTGTAGAGATTTAGTTCATCAGTAAATCATTGTTTAATGCTTTTTGTATAGAAAAATATAACCACACACAAATTGGGTCAAATTAGAAAATGAAAATATAAAGGGAGAACATTAAGAAAAGACATATTAGAATTAAGTCTTTGTAATGCAATTGGAAGACATTATGATCTCGAATAATTCTTTCTTTATCAAGCTTTAGTTGGACATTTTTTTAAATATTTTTCAGTCTTTGTTATGCTTTTTAAGTCATTATTACTGAATGCTTCTTGCGTATAAAGATATAATCACACCCAAATTGAGTAAAATTAAAAATGAAAATATAGACAATCTACATTAAGAAAAATTCAAGAATTAAGTGTTTGTGGTGTAATAGGAACAAAATTTGTTGGTCATTAAAGTCTTTGTGAATGAGTATTTTATTTAATGTTTAGTTTGATAAATGTTTTGTAAATTCATCCTTGTTGGGATTAAGCCTTTAGCTTCAAATTTACTAATTAAGTCTTTATGAATTACTCCGTAGTATTTTCATTAATGCTTTGTTGAAGAGTTTTAAGTGATGGACATTTTTTATCAAGGAGTGTTGGACCTGAAGATTTTGACACAAAATACACACCAAAACTCATATAGACACAGACATTTAATGTCTTTGTACACACAAACATTTAATGTTTGTGAAATGTTTGTGTATGTCTCTATTAGTCTTGGTGTGCATTTGGTATCAAATGTTTGAAGTTCCCCTAGCGTTTTTATTTTTTATTGCGTTTTTCAGTCATTATTTGTCTTTTAACATAATTTGCAAATTTTACGTGTTTAATAAGTTATTCTCAAAAAGTTCGTACCAAGAAAAATAAAAATACAAAAAAATTTTGTGATTTCAAAAATGAAAAAATATACAAAGTATATTTTAAAAATGTAAGAATATACTCCGTAGAAAAAGAGGATGGGGTGGAAGAACATGGCAGTGGCGAATTAATTGCATCCTAAAAAAATGAAAATTTAATGTTTGATATTATCTCTAAATATGTAAAGAAAATAGAAATTAAAAATGGAAGGAGAATTTTTGTGTTGGCGCGTGATAACAATAGAAGGGCAAATATGGATAATGATCAAAGTTTAGTCTTAAAAGAAGGAAAAAAAGTAAAGAGTCTTATTTAGGGAAAAGTAGTAGGTTTTAGTCCTAGTAACAACAAATTTTACTTATATTTTTCATAAAAATGATGTAAAAATTACTCCATCCGTCCCAAATTGAATGCCAATTTCTCATTTACGAGGTAAAATCTTACACTTTTTAAAATCAATTTTCTTACAAATTAGTATATGAATAATAATTAAAATAGAAACTGGTATATGAATAGTTTATTTACAAATTGGAATGTTACAGTAGTTCTATTATTTTTTATTATAGTAATTACAGTAGTTCTTTTATTTTTATTGAATTTGTACATTTTTTTCAAGTAGAATTCAAAAAACAAAAAAAATTTCATCTATCATTATTTCATGAACCTTGTGAATCAACTCCAAAACACACACACACTTAAAACACATGGTGGATGATCGAGCTCATCACAAGTCACAACACTAACAATAAATCTTTAACGGAAAGCATGAATTTCAATGCCATTGCAGTATTGCACCATAGAAAAAAGGTGCAAAAGTAGATTGATGAAATGTGACAAATGTTTACAAGATGAACTATACCAATAAGGCATGCACATTTACAAGAATTATACCAATAAGTTATCAATGTTTGATGAAAAAAAGTCAAAATCCAAAATATTTTTAAGAGGGGATGGAGTATATGGTAGTCAAGGAAGATGAGGAGTGCCAAAAGTACTGGGGTAAGCAACACAACGACGATATGTAGAGGACTCCAACTCACGTGGCACTCGAATTTCTTTTGTAGTGAGCTCTTTGAGGTTGGCCACAAGTAAGTAACGTGAAAACCAATCTAGAAGCAATTCATCCTTTCCAAGGCTAGAAACCATGAAACAACCATAAGTTATCATGTGGTATGTGCTCGTACAAAAACCATGCCTTCCAAGACTAAACCTCGCTTTTCGAATCCAATGCCAATGTTCATAATCCTCCAACATCCATATGTCGAATAATCCTCGTGTTAGATCGTGTACATGGCAGAGAGCCAAATGGCCATCGTGGACAAACAAACGCATGAAGTCATTATAACTCAGTTGGTCAAGACAAGGCGAATCGAATTCTGGATGAGGCAAAGTATGGAATTTTTCCGAGTCCATGTCAAATACCAACACCGTGTGCCAGCAGGAGTGATCACTTGTAGTGCTCGCTGTGCCTGTGCAAAAGTAGCTCGTCAAATGGAGAGCATTCTTAAAAGCTACTGGATAGTTGTTTGAGGTCTCGCTAGTGGTGAAACGGCTTCTATAAGCTATTTCCTTGAGGGTGCGAGAAGCTAGGCTGTATGAATAGTACTGGTAACACTTGTCGTGTCTAAGGTAGCGCTTGCAGATACATTTGTATTCATATGTGGGTTTATGAAAATATAGGGAACCTAGAAGCAATACACCATTATTCTTGTCGCCGTCTAATAACTTTGGCACAAATTGTTCCTTGCGTGTGATCAGGTTGACAACAAGATCGCGTTCACAAGTATCACGGTCTAAAAGAAATTTAGTACTCGGCCTCAATGTACTACCCTTGAGATGAAGTAAGGGACCAAACGCACCGTAGAGAAACGGAAGGCGCAACTCACCATAATAGGTGGTGCCAACCTTGAAAGGGATGCGTCTCAACTCGTTGGAAATTTCATCATAAATATAAAAGGGAGACTTCTTTTGATGCCGCCGCGAATTCCAACCTTGCACAAGAACAACACAAGGAGCTCTTTGGGCTTGGAGCGTGACGAAATGAACTGAGCTAGTCAAACTTCTCCAACGCCTACACACCGCGCGACATCGTAGAATAGCGCGGGCTGGAAGCCGGCTCAGAACATCAATTAAGATGTCGTCCGGAAGCGGGACAACTATTTCTTCTTCTTCTCCTTTGTCTTCTTCTTCTTCTTCTTCTTCTTCTTCTTCTTTTTTTCCTTTTAGTTTGATGGACTGTAAAAGATGAGAAATCCCGGGGAGGCACTTCATCACGTACGGCTATGCTACCCTAGGCTGGGCTGCAATTCAATGACCTGAGCGAGGAACCAAAAAAAACGCTTATGAATTCATTTGAGGAACCAAAAAACACACGAATAATAATAATAATAATAATAATAGTAATAATAGTAATAATAATAATAAGGAAAAATTATCTCAAATAATCTCACCTTTTCGCGTTTTTTTAAAAATAATCCCACTTTTCAATGTCACCGGAAATAATCTCACCTTTCCGCATGTGTGTGAGTTTTGGGTCACCGTTAAAAAACTAACGACCACTTAACGGAAGTTTTAGAAAATGCCTATTTTTCGCAAATAAATGAAAGGTGTGATTATTTTAGGCAAATTTACTTTTTACTTTTTTTAAATTTAAAATTAATATTTTTTAAAATATAACAGTACACTCTTGTTAGATTAACGATTAACAAATTTTGTTTTCTATTTTGGGAAAATATAATATTGAATAATCAAAAATAATTCAGAGTATTAATCAAGAAAGAAATTACAATACCAAAAAATTGTAGTGATTTATAATATTTATTAGTGCCATTTTAGAGAAAAAAATATTGTGCCATTTTTAAAACTTTTGAATTACTATTTTGGGGAAACTTTTGTATTGAGTTATAAAAAAATTCACAAATTGGGTGGTTCCATTTTAGAAAAAATAAAATAGGAAATATAAGATTATCAATAAATATTTCGGAGTGTTCATGAAAAAATTGCAATTGATCAGAAAATATAGTGAGTTATAAAAATAAAAGTTTCATTTCAAAGAAAGAATTGTTGTGTTATTTTCACAACTATTGCAATGTTGTTTCACAAAAAAATATTTATTTATAACTATCGAAAAATATTCATAAGTTTTGTAGTGCCATTTTTTTAAGAAATAAAAATTATATAGTATCAAAAAACAATTCGAAGTGCAGCTCAAGAAAAATAAATGCAACTTACAAAAAAATGTAGTTTATGAAGTAAATAAATTAGCTCTATTGTGTAGAATAATTTATTTCCTAATTATTACCAAATTATCGATTATTGAAAAAAGAATTAGTTTCACTCTAAAAACACTTAAATTTGGTATATATCATTTTTCCAAAAAAAATTAAAAATACATTTAACTTTAAAGTTAGGAATTGAAAAACGAAAAAGGGAGAATTTACCTAAAATAATCCCACCTTTCATTTATTTGCGAAAAATAGGCATTTTTAAAAAATCTCGTTAAGTGACCGTTAGTTATTTAACGGCGACCCAAAACTCGCACACATGCGGAAAGGTGGGATTATTTTTGGTGAGAGTGAAAAGTGGGATTATTTTTGAAAGAGCACTAAAAGGTGGGATTATTTTAAATAATTTTTCCTAATAATAATAATAATAATAATAATAAGTTGTATACTGTGTGGTACACTGCTGCTATTTGGATATGTTTCATTATCTTTGATATATAGATTTACTAATTAATTGGACATGCAGTAGCCAATTTATGTGCTCTAAATTGTATTGGTAAACTTCCAATTACCAAATCTTTATCTCCCCAAACAATTATCAATCAAATCCCACACAATCAATCACACGAGATTACGACGGAAGTAAATTTCAAATATACAGGGGCGGCGTTATTAGATGTATAAGTACTCACCCCTGATTGCGTATACGAATTAAACAAAACAAGTGGGCGGGGCAAACAGGCGGCGGCGGCGGAGTTGCAGCGCGGCCAAATCAGAGCGGCGGTCTCCTTCTTGCGTGCGTCCAGCCCTTCTCCTTCTCTCTTTTCTCTTCGATCTTTTTCTCTGCTTTTGTTTTCTTTTTGTTTTGCTGGTGTGCCTACCTAGTACATATATAAAGGGGGTTCCCGTTTCCTTAAGTGGGTAGGTTTAGGTTTCTTTTTATTACCTAGAGACTAGAGTAATTTATTATTCCATCCCTCTGCAAATTAATTTCTTGTTTACTATTTAGAAAATCAAATTTAATTTAATTTGTTGGTTTACTTTCGTTACCCATTTGATAAAATAATATATTCATGTCACTTCCAGTTTTATAGATCTTATTATAAGCTCTCTCCGTCCCTAAATATTTACAACATTTGCTTTTTCAGTACGTAGTGTCGGAAACTTTTGTTTATTTTGACATTTTCATTGATTATTTGATAAAATAAAATATTCTTAACACCTATTATTTCGAAGAATTTTTCATGTACTTTTTTTATATGTAAATTTTATTTTTTATTTCTTTACCAATATGTAAATAAAATGAATTGAAAAAATGTGGCAAATAATTTGGGACGGATGCAGTAGTTTTTTAAATTTGCAATTTTTATTTTTGAATTTTATACGAGTATCATTTTTTATATGAAATGATTTGAAAAAATAATTTCAGTCAAACATCGTAACGCCCAACGTTTTAGCATGTGTATATTTTGTAACATGTGTTGTAATGGGCTCAAGGCCACTAACGTTAGATGTAGCCCGTGTATCTTGTATATATATATGTCCGTTGTGGTTAATTGGTTATTGAAAACGATTTTACAAGTTTTACACCATTCTACACAACGAGAAGCTTATATGTGAACGGAGGGAGTATTTTATATTATAAATTTTTTATATTTATTTATTGAATTGTAACGTCAATTTTATTCACCACGCTTTACTCGTATGTCTAAATTTGACAGACTATACACCGTTGGTCCTCATTTTACGAGACCTACCCAAAATCTAATTTTTATTCAAAATTGACAACTTTACAAATAGTTCATATTTTTTAGTAAATAAATTTAATATTTATTTTTATTAAAATTACAACTAACTACTTAAGGCGGTTTTGTCGTTACCATACTGACATTCCATTAAACAATCGAATTCATTATGGCTTGAACAGAACCAAAAAAGAAAAAAGAAATACGGAGAATGAAAGTACATTGAAAAAGAAGCGGACCTGATGAAACCGAGGGATATATATAGCATGTGAACTGAATTGAACCAAGCAAGGCCGTGTATCAGTACTTTTTATACATACACATTCCTAATATTGCTACGATTAATCTTTGTGTATGTATATGTGTGTGTGCGCGCGCACACACACATATATAGGATAAATCTTTATGTGTGTGTAGATTTAGAAAATATATATATTTCTAGCATATATTCTAACAAAAAATTTCTCGGTTTATAAAATATTTTTCAATGAAATATTTTTGTAGATTAAAAAAAATATATATTTAGCATGATTTTTTATACTATAGTACTCTATTATCAAATATTAGTTCAGTAATCTTTCATTTATGGGTATACTTTTACAAATATTCTTTTTTTTGACATCATGTCATTTTGGTGGTAATATGAAAAATAAAAAAATAATTTGACATCAATCATGTGTGTGTGTGTACACACATATATATCAGATATTATAAATTTGTATTTTGCAAATCGAGCACGTTATACCCGTGTTAACGTTATGTATATATGTTTATATTGTATCGTTGTAAATTGGGCTAATTATGTTGGGTGCGTAACTCCTGTATATATATATACTTTAGTAGCTAACTTAGCCACATGTGCTCTGATATCATAATAGAATTAGAAATCATCTTAAATAGGATTTAAACATAGATATAAGTACCAAAATAGAACATTCATGTTTTTTTTCCGGAATAGGACTTTGCATTGTGGTGATGTAACCTTGCATTGTGGTAATGTGACCGTGTACATGTGCAAATTACTATGCTTTTTTGGTAATGTATATGACCATGGTTCATAATGTAAGTCCTATTTTGAGAATTAAGACATAGAAGTCCTATTTTGGTGTATTTTCAAACTTTTAGTCATATTTAGGTCTTTCTCCCTAATAGAATTTAGAATGAGGTTTGGACATCTAAATTGGATAATAAGACACTTTGGTTAAACTACATTAAAAAATTTAATCCAATTAATTAGTTAGTTCAACTCAAGAGCTTATATATCGATTTATTTCCTCTCCAAGTTTCGATGTGGGATACTCTTTAACAAGTCAGATTTGCCACGGATAGTACTAAAAGTCGTCACTTTTCCCATTATGGAACTAATTATCATTTATTCCTTGAATAGTACCTTTTTCAACTTGACTTCCCCTTTTTAGCCTCCCATTCCCCATGCCTAAATCAAATTAGGCTCGTCTCTCTCAAACTCCAGATTTTTTTCCATTTTCTCGCACAACTCAATTCTTGCCTTTCACTGTCTTCTTCGATCGAACAGGATCAACCACAATTTTTCTTCGTGATTCAAATCCGGCAACTCGATGTATAGATCTGGAGAAGAACCAAAGACATTGATGGATAAACAAATCAACATTGAAAATTGACACAATGTCTTTGTGATGAATCCAAGGACATTAACATACGTATTATACTAGGACATTATTCAACTAGATAGAGGTCATTGTGACATCGGTGATGGGCGACGACAAGGTGGACATTTTAACATCGATGGTAGGCATTGTGACATCAGTGGTAGATGGTCGCAAGATAGACATTGTAACATCGACGGTGGACATTGTGAAATTGACGGTGGTCGGCGACAAAGTGGACATTTTGACATCGGCGGTGGGCGGCAGCTATGATAACATTGACGGTGGACATTGTGACATCGGCGGTGGGCGGCGGCAAACTGGACATTGTAGCATCGGCAATGAACATTGTAACATCGATAGTGAGCGGCGATAATCTTTAGCGCGGCTCTCTCTCTCTCTCTGGCTATAGACCTGGATAGGCCGCTGGATTTTCGAAATTCAATGTCTACTGGATTTTCGAAATTCAATGTCCACTTGCTTTCCAAAAGTGTTCAATGCCCGCTCGAATCTCAGAATTCAGTCGCGGAAGAGTGTTAAACGCCCAGATCAATTCTTAAAATTCAGTCACATAAGAGTTGGGGTTATATTAGTCAATTGGTGTTGCTGACGTAATTAAAAAAAGGTTTATGGTAGTACTAGTCCTATATTGGGAAACTTGCATTGTTTTAGTACCATTTTTGTATTTTTCCCCTTTAACAACCCTCGTGTGGCACGGAAACAAATTTGTATTTTGCAAAATATTTGAGATATCAATGTTTGAATACAAATAAATACGGAGTATAAATGAATGATGCGAATTGAGATTCCCATAAAATTATACTCCGTAGTACGTATTGTGTATTACGGACTACATTCCAAAACATACACTAACACTATGTTTGGTTCAAGGATTTTGGCTGGGAAAAGAAAAGAAAATAGGAGGGAAATGTTTTTTTATGTTTGGTTAGTGAGAAAAAGAAAGGAAAAATGAGAGGAAAAGAAAAGTGGGGAGAAAATGAATTAAAAAAGGGCAAAATCATTTTCCTCCCGATTTTGGACGGAAAACGAGAGAATCCATCGCTCCCCTCTGAAACCTTCACTCCGGTATCTGCCATGTCTTCTCGCTCACCCATCTCTGAAACTAATCGTGCCTCTCATCTCTGAACATCGATCGCAGCCCTAATTGCTGCGATAAATGAATCCCGTCTCTGAACTTTATTTCTCTATCCTTGTGTTCTCATGAATACAGCTGTTAGCTTTATTTCTCTATCCTTGCTGCGATCAATGAATAAATGCTTCTTCTGTCTCTTGTTTGGAAACAAGAGAACTCAAAAATAAAGTGGGGTATTTTCCTCTTCTTTTCTCTTCGAATTGGACAGAATGTGAAGTCCTTTAACAGCAACTAATTCTCTTCGAATTGCAATTAATTAAATTGCAAGTGCTTTTTGTTTGGTTATATATTTTTGTTTATGTTAATTAAATTGCATGATGATGAAGAAACAAAAGATGTGTATTGGAGCAATTGAAGTGGCGCTGGAGTCATAAACATATTAGTCAATAAAAATTTTTGGGTTCAAATTTGGATTTACATTGTTTTCTCACCAAATTTCCTTCTAACCAAACAAAAAGAGCTTGAGAATACATTTTCTTCATCAATTTCCATCTTAACCAAACATAACTAGAATTTTGAGTTTCTTTCCTTTTCTTTTCTTTTCCTTCTCATTTTCCTTTCTTCCTCAATTCCTTGAACCAAACATAGTGTAAAATTAATCATATTATTATATGTATGACTAATTGATTCATAGGACGTACCGTCTGCAATTGGGTCTGATGATGTGTTAATACGAAGAAGATCACTAACTTTGTCAACATGCATAATCACACCCACAAAGGATATCAGATTTGCTTCTCAAATTATTAATTGAGTTTGTTATATAAATAAAAGATGCTCCTATTTATATGCAGTGTTAGATTGCATGCAAAGATTGTTACTCCAAACATTACTCGGGTCACAATTATATTCAGAGATGATTTGTATTACGAGAACCATCGTCTAATTAATTAAGCATTATTTAAGCTATATATTCCGTGGATATAATATTGTAACAACAACTACTACTACTACTACTACAATATTATTATTATTATTATTATTATTATTATTATTATTATTATTATTATTATTATTATTATTTATGAGAAAAAGTGCACCATCTACCACCGAATTCTTTAGAAATTGCACGGTTTACTTTTGAACATTAAAAAGCGCACCGTTTATCCCCGAACTCTTCATAAATTACAAAATTTTATCTTTGAACATTAAAAAGTGCACTAAATAACTCTGAACAATTTAAAAGATTGCATTGTTAGTTCTAAAATGTTAAACAGGGAGTGAGTTGCTCCCACCTAATAGTACATACTCCCTCCGTTTCTTAAAACCCTTCCTTTTTCATTTTTTTATTTTTCTTAAAACACTTCTGTAACACCCCACCCTGGATGACCCGAGTTATCCAGACCAGAGTGCTAGTAAAACCGGGTTACTTTGTAAAATATTATATATCCGAAATATATTCTCTTTTTGGATAACTAAAGAGAATTTAAAAAAAACATTTTTCGCGTAAGCTTAAAGTAAAAACATCCACAGTTAATACAACCTTGGGGTAAGCCCAAAAAAAACAATGTAAGTTAAGTTCGTCGTTTTATTCATTATTAAATATAAAAAGAAACTCCTTTGGCACGGCCTCCACGTCCATGCTTTCCTCCTCAGCAGTTGTTTTCCTTGCTAGTACCTGCGTGCAGATTAACACTACACGCTCAGCATAAGCTGAGTGGCAAATAACCAGTAGACATATATAACATGTAAATATATTTGTGGGCCTTTTAAGCTATTCAATTTATTTCAAAAAGAAAAGAACTTTTCGCATAATTGAAAATCATCGGGAAAATAATTTCACTTTGAGTAGTTACTTGGGGACATTTAGAAAACTTTTGACTTACTAGGTTAACCACAGATTAGGAACTAAGCCGTGACTAGGCTGGAACACCGCACTAGTCGATTCGTAGTTTTACTTCGGATACCTCCCCGTGACCTCGGAACCAGTAATCAGAAGTGAACCCTAGACCCACGGGGTCATCGTTGGGTTCTCGTGCGCACGTTGTGGTATGATTATTTATAGGCTCACCCACATGGACACGGTCCGGCCTTGGAAGTGGTTTGACCCACTTAGTAAAAACGTGACAATACCTGGTCAGGGTACGTCGTTAAGATAACCATGAAGTTTTTGCTTCGTCCACTAATTGTTGGTTAACCTTTGTATTATCATTTAGATAAATCACTTTTAATAACTTCAAACACAATCCTTTTCGAAAAATCATTTAACATTCAAAGTCCCCCTTCCATCTAAAACATCCAATTGTTATGCAAACAACAAAACTTTTTCCACCAATCAGAAGTGCATAAATATACACCCGTTATTAAATCAATTAAGTTGCATTCTGCCTAAAAAAAATGGTAATAATAATAAAAGTAGGAAACAAGCAAATTTTAAAGTGTTACACCTTTTAGTTCGGCACATCCAACATTTTGACACATACTAGTTTCATTTCCTTCGCAAAGTTTCATTTTAAAGTGTCAGTTTTATTTCATATGCACATCCAATCCTTTTGTCATATAAGAGTTTGATATATGTGTATATATTTATTTAAACAGTAGGTTTACTCTAGTTAATATTTTTTTAAAACCTTCGGCCCTTCTTTATTTATAAAGCCAAACTATTTTTGTTTAAAATAACAAACTATTTTTTTCCATTAAATTAAAGCTTCTGCCGAATGAAAAGTCATTATACTA
Source organism: Cuscuta campestris (assembly GCA_900332095.2). NCBI lineage: Eukaryota > Viridiplantae > Streptophyta > Magnoliopsida > Solanales > Convolvulaceae > Cuscuta > Cuscuta campestris. The sequence continues at coordinate 2,487,085 of OOIL02000450.1, read as the reverse complement.
ATCTTTTTTTTTATCAAATATTATTTTTCCTTAACCTTCGATTATAACCTTTTTAAATAGAAACGATAATAATGGTACTAATGATAATAATAATAATAATAACAATAACAGTAACAATGATAATAAAGCATAGAAAGTTCATTCTTTATCCATTACCGAAAGTGTGTAATTACCCTTTTCTTTCTTCTTTTTTAAGCCAAGTGAAATTTATGTGCAACATGTATATATATTTTTTTTATTATGATTATTATCTTCTCTCTTTTAATTTATTATCTAAAAGAGTAAATTCAAAAAAAAATAAAAGGAAATGCACAAAAATATATTAACATGAAATATATATCTAAAAGTTAGGGTCAACGGCACACCTTAAAGGTCGGTTTAGACAAAATGATATATAGCTTGACAACGTTGGCGGAAAAATTCCACGATGCGTCCCCCTCGTCTCTCTCTCTCTTTCCCTCGATAGTGTTGGACACACTTTTTTTACATACTCACACACTCTCAACCTTTATATTTATTTATTTGTCTCTCAAGTGTTCATGAGTTTCTCTTCCCAAGATACCCTACTTATAGGAATAAGAGAGGATTCTAGAAGTGAAAGGAAAGGGTAATGAATAGTCTTAAATTAATAAATATTTTTTTTAATAATAATAAAATAATTCACTACTCTATTAAATGTGATGAATTGAAAGAAGGAGTTACAAAAAAACTTTTCTCTCTTTGGCGTGAGTAACAAGGGGGAAACTAAAAGTTTTCTCACTCCGTTTGGTTAGTATTACGTGTCTGATTTCCACTTTTTCAGTTGCCAAATATTTTTAGAAAACTATAAAACTTATACTGTTAAGTTCCATATTTTCCATATATCATTTTAATATAATTTGTTTGTCAAGAAAATAAGTTCATTTGAACAAACTCTATTATTCAAATGGTAAAGAACCCAAACTAGTTTTTTATTCCCTTTCACTTTATTCTTTTTCCCAACTCTACTAGTAATTTAATCATTTAAATTAAATTCCAAATTGATTGTTTCTAACCAAATAATAGTAACATTTTTTCCTTTAATTTTTTTTTAAATTTATTACTATTATTTTTTTTCGAATTTTCTCTTTTTCTAAAAATATTTTTATTGCTTTATACTAGAAAGTTAAAAATTTCTAGACCGATTTTCAGGGCGTTACAACTTCCCCTTTCTATTAAAAAACCACTTTTACCCGTACTTTTTCATACCCTACCTATCACATCATACTTTTTCACTAACAACTAAACTATCACATCTTACTTTCACCCATCACATCAAGGGCAAAATTGGAAAGTCAACTACAATTTAACACTTTCTTATTTTCTCTCAAAGTCAAAAGAGGAACTCTTTTGAGAAACGGAGGTAGTACATGATACATTGGCATCAAAAAGGTTAAATACGGAGTATAAATTCTTTGTATATAAACTTGACACTCATAACCATAGTTTTAAAAACCGGACCGATGACCGAACCGGCCAAAGTACTGGTTCACTGGTTCACTGGTCGGACCGGTGGTTCAAGTGGTCGAACCAGTGGTACACGCATATTTGAAAATTATATATATATATATATATATATATATATATATATATATATATATATATATACATTACAAAAAATATTTCTTCTATCTAAAAATAAAAATAATTAAGTTATTTAGGATATACGGAGTATGACTAAAGTTATAATCAATTTAATTAATTTGAATGGTAGCATTAAATTGATAAAATTATATACAATGACATATTTAAAAATTATATTGAAAATTTTATGCTCTTAAAGTAGGAGATTTTATTTTTTTCAAGATTTTGTCCAATGTTTTCAAAACTTATTCAACTTAAATATCTCATTGATTTTTTTTTGTCAAAATAGGTAAGATTTGACCTCAAATTATTAGATATTGATACAAAAAAAGTTATATTAGATTTATTATATTAAATATTTTCAAAATATTATTATATTTAAATAAAATAAAATATATATTTTATTTAAAAGGTTAAATGTTGAAAACAGTTGACAAAAAAGTCAAAACTGAACAAATACTTAGGGACGAAGGTAGTATGTATTTTAGAATACAGAGTAGTTAAAAGTTTAAATTATAGTTACAATATTATATTTTTAAATGTTTTTTGAAAAGAAATCATTTTAGAATTTTTTTTATCGTAAACTATATTATATATTTTTACTTTATGCAAGATATGACACAAGGAGTCCTTAGCCAAGGTGGCTTTAGACGTATGGATTGATTGGGAGGTCTAGGGATCGAATCCCTGCGCGGTGCATTTGGTTGAGGACTATCGCAAAAACCAAAAAAAAATTGGTTTCCGGTTCAACCGGGCGGATTTTGCCATTTTTTTCCGGTTCTCCCCGGTTCGCAGCAGAGGCGGTCTTTTGGGCTGGACCGGACCGGTTTGGTCACCGGTTCCCGGTCCGGCTACGTATGTGGCTCTTTAAAAAAAGGACGTATGGCGATGTCAATGTGCTACTCCATTCATCTCAATTTATACTCCCTCCGTTCCACAAAACCCTTCTACTTTTGTTTTTTTCTTTTTACAAAACACTTTCACTTTCTATTAAAAAATCACTTTTACCCCTACTTATCTCATCATATTTTTTCACTAATAACTAAATTATCACATCTTACTTTTTCCCATCACATCAAGGGCAAAATTGAAAAGTCAGCCAAATTTACACTTTCCTTATTTTTTCCAAAGTCAAAACCAGAAGGGTTTTGTGGAACGGAGGGAATATTAAAAAAAGGACATATGACGAGTTTTAATATTTATTTTCTTTGCAATCTATTGAGACTAACCGATAAAACTCATCAATAAAGCTTATTGGTTTTGAATTTAAGTTACACCAAGAAGACTAATTATTGGTTGTTATATCACTAATTTTAATGTCCATTCCATTATACTCCCTCTGTCCTAAAATTAACTTTTTATTTGATTTTTCAAGGTCTCCAATGCGTCACTTTGACCATCACTATCTCAATTTTTATATAAATATAATTTATAAAAATTATATATTTCAAAACTATATTCCAAAATGAATCTATTGCTAATAAATTTATATGAAAATTCAATGTATTTTTTCCTTAATCTACGGTCAAAGTTTAAAAAGTTTGACGGCAAAAGTCAAATTAGGAAGTTAATTTTAGGACAGAGGAAGTAATAATCAAAGTGCAACACCCTCAAACCCAACATATCATAATTAATTAAAAGATAATTGATTAATTACTGAGATGAATCTAGAGTAAATTATGATTACTTGTCAATTAAGAATAAAAATTATATCGTTCTGTAGAGATGAAAGAATCGAGTCCAATAATGCAATCAGACCCCAATTTTGAAGCAAGTTGTCCCAAAATATTTAATCATTTGTAACATTATTATTATTATTGTTGTTGTTGTTGTTATTTAACCATACATGAAATTATATTATTACCTCCGTTTCTGAGTAGTTATCTAGTTTTGATTTTTTTCAGTCAATCATTGTTACTCCCTCCGTCCTATAATGATCTTCCCGGTTCGCAAAACGAAGAAAAATCCCAAGTTTTTTCAATCTATTTTATTTAAATATTGGTATAGAAATAAAAAATAAAACATACATATTTAAAAACTACACCAAAAGTTCAACAAAACAAGTGGTGACAAGAATATTTTATTTTATCATATAGGCCATGAAAAAACACAAATAAATATAAATTCCCATGAAGT
>OOIL02000450.1:2414938-2483293 GCA_900332095.2 Cuscuta campestris | reverse complement strand
AACACAAATAAATATAAATTCCCATGAAGTTAGAATAGTGCTCTGGGAAGATCATTATAGGACGGAAGGAGTAACATTTGTCCTCTAATTAAATTAAATATATATTGTATATTAATTAGATAAATAATATTTTTAAAATATTATATAATAAATCAAATAAAACTATTTTTGTATCAATATGTAATATAATTATCATTTAATTTGAGGTCAAAATTTATCAATTTTGATTGAAAAATTAACCGTGGACAAATACTTAGGGACGGAGGGATTAATATTCATTGTTAAATTATATGCAAAATTAAATAATGCAAAATAAATTAATCACATAATAATTATCATGTAATAATAAAAAAATATTAGCATTATGTTTCAACACTTATTTGCATTAATTTAATTTAATATAAAAAGAATATTCTAATTCGATATCATCTAATTTAATTAGATCTGATTTGGTCTGCCATCATTTTGAATATAATGTGATATGATTAGTTCTGATTTATATAAATAATAAATAATAAGTTAAAAAAACATAATTTGAAAGGAACGGACTCTTAGTCACAATTGATTATACTTGGGAGAAGCAGCTTAGGTTGCATTTCATTATTCAACTTATTTTTTAACTTACTAGTATTACACTCGTGCGTTGCATAGGTCATTTTCATGTTAATAAATTCAAATCATTTTTTAATAATAAAAAATGAGATACAATATAATATAGAAATTATATTATTTTAAGGTACAAAACATCACTGCTTGTCTGCTTTACGAATTTCGAAAGACTTCTTTATAGACTACATTATTTGTAAAATACGTGGGAATATTATCTTCATTGCATATCAGAATCTTTAACCCACTATGATTAGTTACTCTTGAAACTGCAACATAGAGTTGTTCATGACTAAACACAGGTTTCCGTAACAATAATCCAACGTATTTCAGAGATTGTCCCATGCTCGCACAAAAGGCAATGTTGAAGCACCGAATAAAAACACACGTTGAATAATCTTACTACCTTGGACCTGGAAAAGGACCGTATTTATAGTATATAATTCTAAAAGGCTAAATTTAGTAATAAGGGTTACTTTTTTAAACAAATTTTTTCGAAACTGTGTGTATAATTATTTTTACTATAATTATATTATACTATAATCCTACACACTTTTTTTTTGAAACTATGCGTATAATTCTAGAAGGCTAATAATGCGTATATCTATAATGGAAGTCAATAATTCGTGCACGGGTTAAAAATTGCAGTTAATTATTGCATTTTTTGGTTATTACTTTTCTTGCTACTAAACATAAATAAAGAAATACATTTAAAGGGTTTTGCCGCATTAATAGCGTTGATTTATTATTCATTTTTTTCTTTCCAAATTTACGGTATTAATCAGCTTTCATTAATGACAATATGACATATTTTAACTAATTCCAGTTTTAATCTACTTCCTCCGTCCCTAAATAGATTACAATCTTTTTTTCTCTCTCCTCTCGATAACTTTTGTTTGTTTACGCGATTTCATCAAGTATTTGATAAAATAAAATATTCTTGTCACCTCGTATTTTGTAGAACTTTTGACGTAGTTTTTTAATATGTAATTTTTATAGCTTATTGATATACCAATTTGTAAATAAAATGATTTTAAAAAATAGGAAATTTTACTCCGTAACTCGCAATTTGTAATCAAATTGGGGACTGAGGGAGTATTAAGGAGTACTCCGTATCTATTCTACTGAGTATTACGGAGTATATACGGAGTATATAAAAACACGATCAAAATTGAGATCCAATTTCACTCTAATAGGACGGTCCAATATTTCATCTTGACAAATCTGACCGTCAATTTTATTGTCCGATCCGAAATACATGGCTATTGCGGTTTCTATATCCATGGCGGTTTTCTCTTTCATCAATCAAGAAATCATGCGTATATCATCATTTGCTTCGCCGCCGTGCAGTTGTGCCATACTTTGCCGTCCGCCGATGACATCCGATGGGCATGGAATTGGTGACTCCGTCGATTGTTGGTGCTCTCCTATTCATTCTAAATTTATTACTCCGTTTTATTAAAATTATAATTATTAGTATTATTTTCTTTTAAATTTCACATGTGTCTTCCGTGTAAATGTGGCTGGGAGATGGGAAACCCTACGAATTTCTTTTTTTTTGGAACCTAACATTTTGATAATACTGATTTATCATATTTGTTAGGTTTGGAGGAATTGAGGAATTGGTATTGCATATTAAAGGTAAAATCGAATCTGATTTTATACTTTGGTATAGGTTTATATTAGTACCTAAGTGTCAATTAGTATTTTATCAAAGCTACGATGTTTTTTTCCATTTTGTGTTAGAGGGTGACTATTATACTCCACAAAGTTCTGGTAATTTTTGAAGGTTAAATAATTTACAATCCTATCATTTTTTAGGAGACAGTTATTGATAAATTGTCTTTTTTAATGCCATTTACCTGCAGGTTTTTATAATAACAAACTTGAAAATCTTCACGAAAAGATGTGTTTTGTTTTCATTTCTTGGAAACAAGAATTAGTAGACCCTTATTGCTCTTTCATTTGATGCATCACTATCATCATTCTTATGTCATCTATAATCCAAAATGAATGAAAATCATAAAAAATCTTCATTTTTAAACTGTCGGCATATAGATTTTCCAAGAGAAGAAGCACTTTTTTTTGCTATTGCACTGAAGAACCAATGAAGAACGAAATTGAGATTTGCTATTACATGTTTCATACTTTCAATGAAGTTTTTAGAGGTAAATGCAGCAATGCATCACAGGTCTAACAGAAATTGCCTCAGGATTAAGGCTGTGTGCATCTTGACCCCATGATTAAATGAGCATCACCAATTACTTTTCAAATATTTGTGTATTTTAGTCGATCATTGAGAATTGCAAGCTGGCGTCTTCAGGGGTAAGATGGAGCTGTCCTGGAAGTGCAGATGAGTTGAATGGTACGGTGATGATGGTTTTGATGTTTTTGTTGAATTACAGCCAATGGTACACCAACTCTAATCACTTTTAAATTTCAGTTTTTTTGTATATGGTGTATTGAATCTGGGTGTGGTGTTTTCATTGTGTTAGATACTCCATCCGTCCCTAAATAGATTACAATTTTTTTTCTCTCTCTTCTTGATAACTTTTGTTTGTTTACGCGATTTCATTAAGTATTTGATAAAATAAAATATTCTTGTCACCTCTTGTTTTGTAGAACTTTTCACGTAGTTTTTTAATATGTAATTTTTATATCTTATTGATATACCAGTTTGTAAATAAAATGATTTCAAATAGTAGAAAATTTTACTCCGTAACCCGCAATTTGTAATCAAATTGGGGACGGAGGGAGTATCTTTTTTGGTTCATTGACATAACATTCAATCACATCACATCAGGAAAGGGGAAAACAACCACTCCATATATTCTGTGTTTGGGAATAAATGGTGGAGTCATTGTTGACAATCAGGTACAATATCTTTGCTATGTCCTTTTCTTGCTATGCTTTTTACTCTATAGATCTAATGTGGTTTCTAGCAAAATATATTTAAGTGTGACAGACAGTATTTTAGTAAATTAAAGATATTCTCTCCTAAATGAAAGCCTAAATTTTAGTCAATATTCAGTTGTAGCACTGGTGAGAATCTTATAGCATCAAATATTTCATGTTTGTTAATTATTTACAACTTTGTACATGTATCTTTTATCTGTCAAAAAACATATTTGTGACAAATGAATTGAATATATGCTATGAAATAAATTCGTATTTTTATTTTTTGGCTACTAATTGTTTCACATTTTAAATTTTGTTATTTGCACGAAATGATTGAATTAGTGGACAAAATGTAACTTCTCTTTCACAAAATAGAAAATGAAACAATTTAACATGGAACTTTATATTCATTCTTCAGTAGTGAATTGTATGATCCAACTATGTTATTTCTTTTAACAAATCTTCTACTTTTCATTTACACATCATCTTCATGTCAAGGTTCGTAGAATATATTCTTGTGCATCACTCGGCGAGAAGGAGAGAGCATTTCATTTGTGCTTACAGCAACCAAAATACCAACTCACAAGATTTCTGATTTCCTTTTTTCTAAATGAATTTTTAATCACACACTTTAATTTGTAACACTTTTCTTCAATTCAAAAAAATCAAATATGCCATGGGACATGAATATATGGGTAAAATAGTAATTTGCGATCTTCGCTTTCTTTCTCCTTATTTTCCTTTCCTCCATTCAAATCCTATGAAATGAATTTAGGAAGATCGATTTTTTTTTTCTTCCTAATTTGTTTCCTTAAGAGACAAAAATAAATTATCTTAGGGCCTTTTTTTTCGGTTGGAAATCTAAAATTGGATGGCCCAATTTCCACTTCAGTTTTAATCCGACGTTCCAATTTCAAAGCAGTCAGTGGCAAATTTGTAATAAAGATGATGGGTATTTATTATTTTATTTTACAGTTTAATCTCTTCAACTGCCCAAAATCGAGAGAAAGGAGCAACCACGATGATGCAATTCGTCCCTTAAAATCGATGCTCATAACCAGTGATCAAAACAGTCACAGCCAAACTCCTTTCAACCGCCGACCTGCTTCTTCCCTCGCAACAACTAACTGATGCAGATATCCAAACAGGGAGGGACGCTGCTGGCTCAAGCACCGACAAACAAACCTATAGTCGTCCAAAAGACCAAAGCGACGGTGGACAAAGAACAACTGAACAACATGCAGACAAACCTAGCGATGGCAGCGACCCGCTCCTTAAATTGAGGATATCAACAATGATTTGCATACGAGAAATCGGTAATTCGATCTTCTTCTTTAAAATTTTCTTTTGTTTCTCAAATCTTTACTGACAAGTTTACTTCAAATTTGAATTTCTTAAAAGACGATTGACTTTCTTTAAGAGCTGGGGTACGTCAAAGAAGGATATTTAAAAAAAGATGATTTAACATAGGTTTTAGGTTTAGAGAATCTGATTCGGCTTTTTACACAAATTTCAAGGTATGTCCAAACTGTAAATTCTCTCCTAATTGCTTATTGTGAAATTTACATGCTAAGGACATTGAATTACAAGAACATTATGAAGTTTTGTACATCATGGGTTGATACAGGAAATAAGAACATTTTTTAATCATTGTGTTGGTATTCTACTCTATGTTCTAGACAGACAACTACTTCAATTAACATCTTTAATGCTTTACAAAATTCACAACTCTGTTTAAAGAGACAGGTAGATGTTTGTCTATATGCTTGAGTGGCTGGTTGGAATTGAAATTAAATATTGATGTGCTTGCGTTTTTGCTCTTAATCTATTTGAAAGCATGTGTTGTAAATTATCCTGTTTTGTCGATGCTCTTGAAAAACACTGCCCTGTTTTGGTTGGATATTCATACTGATTCATGTTCCTTAAGTTCTTATTTGTTTTGCAACTAAATCCGGAGGTAAAATATGATCTCTAGCAACTGAACCTGGAGGTAAAAGATGAATCATACCTCACGAATTTATTGAAAGTAGTGGCATAAACACCAAGACTATATTTTTCTCATGAAACAGATGTAACACTGATGTAAGCCTATAGCTAACCTATAACCCATTTGGCTTTAGTTGGTTTTTATACCTTTCAATAAATCCCACTATTTTTTTATGAATCTGATACTCCGTAATGTTTATCAGCTTGTAGAGAAGAGACAAATTGGCTAAAGGTTGGATAAGAAAGCCAGTATGGAAACAACTGTGTTCTTATTGTTTTATATCAGCTATATAGACATACTCTTGCAGTAGCGTTTTATGTTCATTAAAGTAGTTTTGGTAAATTTGTTAAAATACAAGTTGGAAAACCAAGTGGTACGATGTAAGTTACAGTTGTATGAACTTATATTTTGAACACATTTTTGTTGTCAAATTTATATGTAATAACGGCCGCTGTCGAGCCAAAGAAATAGATCATTGCCGTCTAGGAGAATAGATCCATGCCTAGCACACCACAAGTATACGTGAAGCGTTAGTTGTCCTCGACGCCTTTTGTTTAGATCATGACTTTCCGTCGTCGCTCTTCCAATCAAAGTCGGAAAAGGTGGATACTTTATTAAGCTACTCTCTAACATGGAATCGAGCTTGTGGGAAAGAGGGGTAAATTTAAAAGTCAAAGTAAAAATAATCAATCATTTGAAGATAGGTTTTAATCAATGTGAGAAAATCATTATAGGATAGAGGAAGTAATTCTTATTGAAGAATATCACATCATTTGTATTGAAAATCATATTTTTAGATGTTATTCAATTCAAAAATTTGAAAATAATTTTATAATTCTTTATATTCATCAGAAATTATAAAATAAGTATATTCCCGTGCAACGCACGGGTGAAATGCTAGTTATATATATAAAAGTAGAATCAAAATTGAACAATTTCCAATCCAATTTTCGCTCATATCCAACGGTCCAATTTCATTTGCAATATGCAAATCTAGCCGTCCAATGCCAAATCCGTTCAAAATTCTATAACGATTCTTTACAAAAGACATATGCAGTTTCCTTATCCGGAAAATACAGATCTACGCCAACCTTACCATCTCTACCTCCAGTTCTTCACCTCTCCTCTCTGACCCGCCCAAAACATAAATCTTAAATTCATCAAAAAATTGCTGAGGGGTACCCTCAGTTTTGTGATAAAGACTATCGGGTAGCCCTCATTCTAAAAATATACTACGAGGTACCTCTAATTATTCGAAAACTAACCCGGAGGAGATCTTTTTATCCATTCTTCAATTCTTCCGTTTGCTCTGTTAGTTTCTTCACCAATCACCATCATCTTCTCCTTCTCGTCCTTTTTCTTCTTCTTGCTTTTCTTCTTTAGTTATCTCATTCCATTCCCCTTTTTTATTTTTCTATTATTATAATTACTAATGCCCCACCAAAAATTTACTAATATTATAATTAATTACTTTTTATTAAAATTAATAAGTTGTTTTACTACTCTAATTCTAAAAAAATACTAATGCCCCACCAAAAATTTGTATACCCCTAATAACCTTTCCCAATCTCCACTTGAGTAAAAAAATTAAAACATTTTATATTTTGAATTAAAAATTAGTTTTGATAATCAATTTTTGTATAATTTATAAATTTGAAGTTGTTACTCTGTTATGTACTTAGATATAAAATATATGGAGAACATTTTAATTTACAATATAAGATGAAATTTAACATTATTTTTTTCATTAATATTTACGTACTATCTCCGTCTCAAAATGATTTAGAGTTTTACTATTTGAGTCTCTCAATAAATTTTATTTACTAATGTATTTTCATTAGTCATTTGACAACATAAGATATCTTTGTTGCATGTATTTTATAAAACTTTTGATAGTTTTTATAACACGTAATTCATATTTTTTATTTTTATATCAATTTAAAGAAAAATCTTATTTAAAAATATGAAATTTTACACATTGTTTGAATAACGTAAATGAATTTAGGACAGAGTATAATTTATAACTAAATAAATATCATAGTAAATCATTTTAAATTTATAAATTATACATTACTACATCACAAAAACTAATTTTCAGCTAAAGATTTAAAATGTTTTAGTCTCCTTTTATTCAAGTGGAGATATGGAAAGATTAATGGGGTACAATTTTCTTGGCGGGCAAATTAGTATTTGTTTAAAAAATTATAGTAGTAAAACTATTAATTAATAAATAATAATAATAATAACTACTATATTAATAATAACTATTACTACCTCTGTCCCTGATTATTTCTCCAGTTTTGACTCTTTTTTGTCAACTCTTTTCAACTTTTGACTTATAATTAAATAATATATATATTGTAAATTAATTAGATAAAATAATATTTTGAAAATGTTTTATATAATAAATCTAATAAAATTATATTAGTATCAATATCTAAGATCATTTTTATTTAATTTGAAGTCAAATTTTATCAATTCATATTAGTATTAATATCTAAGATCATTTTTATTTAATTGGAAGTCAAAGTTAAAATATTTTAATTTTTTACTCAAGTGGAGATTGAGAAAGGTAAAATATTTTAATTTTTTACTCAAAGTTAAAATATTTTAATTTTTTACTCAAGTGGAGATTGGTGGAGCATTAGTATTTTTTTAGAATTAGAGCAGTAAAACTACTAATTAATTTTAATAATAAGTAATTAATTATAACAATAGAAAAATAAGAAAGGGGGAATGGTGGGGGGGGGGGTCTAGAATCGGGAAGGGAGAGAAAAAGGAGGAGGAGGAGAAGATGATGGTGACTGGTGAAGAAATTAACGGAGCAAACGGAAGAATTGAAGAATGGATAAAAACTAAAAGATCTCCTCCTGGTTAGTTTTAGAAGAGTAAATTCTATAATTAGTCCTTTATAACAGGTGGTTTTCCTATTTAGTCCTCTATTATCAAATATTACCCAAATGGTCTTACTTTTATGGGTACCTTTTCACAAATAGTCATTTTTTTGATCTTCTATCATGTTGGTGTTAATTTGAGGGCTAAAAGTGTAATTTCACAATGATAATATATCTTTTTTGTCATACACAATTCCAAAGGCTGTTCCGTTTGCGTCGTTTGTGAATTATAGTCGCTTTTTACGACAACTATAGTCTACAAATGTGATCTTTCGTCAAAATCCTAGCCCACAATCATAGTCATTATTTTTGTGTTATCCTCTTAACCAATATCAGAACACGTCACTAGACATAATGTTGACGTCAAATTATATTTTTAGTCTTTAAATTAGCACCAACACGGCAGAAGATAAAAAAGGGACCATTTGTGGAAAGGTACCCTTAAAAAAAGGACTACGGGGTAATATTTGATAATAGAGGACTAAATATGGAAACTACCCTGTTATAAAGGACTAATTAAAAAATTTACTCATTTTAGAATAATCAGAAGTATCTAGTAGTATATTTTTAGAATGAGGGTACACGATAGTCTTTATTACGGAGTACAAAACTAAGGGTACCCATAAGCTGTTAAATTCATTCCATAAATCAAAAGAAAATGAAGAGAAGGGCCTGGAAGATCCGGTGCCCCTAGAAGAGTTTTACCTGAGGTTTTTCTTCGATCCCGGTTGCCGCTGCCGATTGAAAGTGTCGTGCAGCCCGTGCTCTCAACCGCATTCCGTCCTTGAAGATAATCGGTTAATACCCTACATCCGAACAAGATGAATCGGTCCTTGAAGATGGACAACCCGTTACAGCTCGTGTAAGATGTAGAAGGTGGAGGTCATCGTTGCAGGAGTTCAATCAATTGCTCATCATCTTTCACGGGATTGACGCAGTAGATAAGGTACATCCAAGTTTCAGCATCAATTTCTTTATTTTTCTTTCATATATTAGGATTCAAATTTATCTTCTTTCCATTTATACTCCTATATATCTCCATTTTAATTTCATATTTATTCTGTTTAACAGTTTTGTAGCTTCCCCTCAAAACAATTTTGGGCTTTGTTTGTGTCCATACACTAATCAATCAATTGCTAGGGTTTTCTTGATTTGTAATCACAAATAGTAATAGAGATAAAATTATAAAATAATTTTTATTTTCAAAATTTGTTCGAATTCAATGCACATTGTAATGAAAATGTTCTTGAAATTATTACTGCATGCAGAATGGATAGAGTGTCATTTGCTCAAACTTAGTTCCTCCTTCAAATGTAAACAGATTCATTATCTTCTAAAGTCTTTAAAAAACTGAATTTAATAGGGTCCTTAACTTTTATTTGTAATTATATGGCTTTCAACAAAAGTTATTAGGGATATGTTTTTGAACGGTTTTCAGATGTTGAATATTGAAAAGTTTTACACTATGTTTGGTTCAAGGAATTTGGTAGGAAAAGAAAAGAAAATGGTTATCTCTCATTTTCCTCACCAAAATGGGAGGAATTTGGTTTTCCTTCCTCTTAGTACATTTTGCCTTCTCTTTTTCTTTTCCTTCCACTTTTCTTTTCCTTTCCTCTCTAACCAAACAAGAAAAATATTTTCCTTCTAATTTTCTTTTCTTTTCCCTCTCAAATTCCTTGAACCAAACATAGTGTTACTGTATTTGCTTTCTATTTTTGCCCTAAAGATGTTGTCCTTTTTTTCTTACGGTGTATCTTTTTCTCTTTAAATTTACTGTTGAGTGAAATTAATCTTTTCATGTCTGTGGATTGAATAATCAGGTTTCTAAAACAGAACTTGCATCCCTTCTGAAGAAATCACTTTTTTTTTGTTTATAAACTGCCTGCTTTCTAAGTTAAAAAAGTTCTACTCTTATTTCATTTGAAACATGATTATATCTCTCTTTATATTTTTTTTAGGATTCAGATTGAAATGATTTTCACATGTTTCCCCAAAAAAACAATTACGAATATAGTTGGAGACTTAAGGACCAAATTAAAAATAAGCTCTTTTTTATCTTTGATGCCAAACCTTCATTGAAGTGACAAACTAAGAAAGTTTGATATGTTATTTTGAAGAAATAAGATGGAGCGCGGGAAAAAGAAATACATGAATAAGACTGCCTCCAAAAATGAAAAATACAAATCCACCCCGCTTGTGTTAGTGTGAATCTGTTTACTACCTCAACAAGTATCCACATTTTGGCTTACTGAACTGTCATTGACAATTTTTTCTTATTCGTCACTGTCTTTGACACTGTACCTCCCAAATTCCTCTTTTTGGGTGTGTAGAAACTATGTTATTGTGTGCTCAGTTACTGCAAAGAATGTAATCACGTTGCAATCGTCATCTTGATTTTGCCGATGGCGGGCTACTTCTCACAATAAAGAACCCAGGCATTATTTTTTTTCAGGTTTTAAATTCAATGCCTCCAATTGCAGAATCATTGTCGGCAGCCGATTATTATTCTTATCCTAATGATGCTTCGAAGGTTCGGGTTGCCCATCAGGTAATTCTTATGCACTCTTGATATGGCATTCTAAGGGTATTTTGGGATAATGGATGCTTATGTACAAAAATTAGCTAGAACAGTCAAGACCAAGACAATTAACTGCACATATTACACTTTTACTAAACAGCCACGTATCCGAGTTTTCACAATCTCGAACTGCACATTAGTATACAAACTTTCTTTTATGTTCAATTTACACGGCTTGCATTTATCTTAATCCTGTATGTGCTTATATCCTACTTTTTCTAACCGGTGCTCCCCCCCCCCCTAAAATTGATGATTCTATACACACTTTCATAATCTCATTTGTATTGCCTGGTGTAGGGCATTCCTGGGACATATGGTGAGGCAGCTGCACTTAAAGCATATCCAATGTGTGAGACTGTACCATGTGACCAATTTGAAGCTGCATTTAAGGTTGGATTGTTTACAATGAAGAATACATTGATGGTATTTAAACTAACTTGAGATTCACAAAACCTTAATTGCTCTTGTGGTTTGTTTTTAAAAAATCGGGCTGTAGAACTTGGACTGCAGCTCACATTATCCTCCTTTAGTTTCAGTTTCTGGACAAATTTTATATGTAAGATTGGAAAATTTTCTGCTACCCTCCCTTACAGTTTCAAATTTTGGATATTTTTAAAGCTAAATTTGGTATATTTTCTGCTCTCCTCCCTTTTCCTACAATTCATATTTAAGCTGACTGGTTTGCTACATGGTCAGCAATCTATGAAACATTTTAGAATATTCTGATACACATCACTATTTTTAGGGTCAGTACATATAATTTGTTTCACTCAAGTGACAAAACATATTGATATGAACTAAATGGGTTGGAAGTTTTAAATTGGGACAAGTATATTTAAGTATTTAAGTTCCTAAACACAAATACTCATGTAAAGTAGGATGCTTTTTTATATAATAATGCCACGGTTAAAAGTGAAATGTTAGTACAATGCTATTAACCACAAATGCATTTGAAAAATACCTTACCAGTGTATTCTTTAAGGTGTTTTCCCTGCTTCTCTTCACCAACATCCCCTGCCTTCATTTTGCAATTTTAGATATGGGGTCATTAAATTTGTCATATCTTGTTTCCATCTATGTTGAGTTGATATTAATTTATATCAACTCAAATCATTGATATTAATTTATATCTTGAGTTGTGGAGAAAATACATTCTCTTGCATGGCATGAATGTAGAAACTAATATTTTATGCATGAAATGAAACAATTAAAATGAAACATCTAGTAAATACGGAGTACTACATACGGAGTAGTAATTAATATAAGATTAACCTGTAATTTTTCATAACAAAGCATATCAAATGTTAACTTTTAATGGAGATTGATTTTTATATATGATGCAAAATGTAATGAATCACAAAATCAATACATATCTATTTATATCTTGAATTACTCCGGTATTATTGACAAAAAAGGATAATTTCCCAAAAAAGTATACTTCTATCATGTGTATTGCTGATAAAATTTAGAATGTATAAAAAATGCTCACATAGGTAGACATATATTTTTACTATTTAGGGATATAACCGGCTATACAAAAATTATATTTTAAATATTATTCATTTAAAGTTTTTAGATTTCTCTTTTATTTATAAAGTTCATCTTAAATTGTAAAATTATTCTATTCCCGTGCAACGCACGGATGAAATACTAGTGACATAATAATAATGTTTATTTGCATTTTTAAGCATTTTTTGGATATTACCAATAATTCGTGCACGGGCTAAAAATGGCTGTTAATTATTTCATTTTTTGGTTATTATAACCTTTCTTGCTATTAAACATAAATAGCCTTGCTTGATTGGTTATTCATTTTTTGCGTTCCAAATTTACAGTATTAATTAATATAAAATGGAATATAAATGTCAGTTAATTTTTCTTAGTTATTATCATTATTACTATTAACCGTAAATATATAAATTTAAAAGATATTTAATTCTTACAAAAGTTATAGTCCATTTTATATTTTATATTACTATAATTTCAGACACTTTAATTTCTTACCATATTTAAATACTTAACAATTTCATTATTTATACGTATCATTTCTTATGTACCTTGGTTGATTTATAATAAAAATGTCACGGTTAATAAAAATGACACAGTTATATAATTAACAGGCGAATCATTACCTTGTTTTTCATTATAGTCCATTTTAATCTTTCCAAATTAATAGCTATACTTCATTTATAGTCCACATTCCATTTTAATCTTTTCAAATATAATACGGAGTAGTTATAGTCCATTTATAGACCACGAATTGAGCAATAAGCCACGATTCACAAAAGCAATAATTAGATTTCATTAGTTGCGTGTTTAATACTCCGTATCATTCTATTAATTATCATTTTAACTTCACATTACCATATGTAATAGTTATACTCTTTGGATGGGAAAACGTAATATTAACTTTACTTCTTGTTAAATAAAGTATGAATTACGGAGTATAAGATTTAGAAAATTGAAATTGGGCCGTTTGATTGTCATCTAGGGTTAGGATTTCATCAATTTTTATAAGTAAAATTGGGCCATTGATTTATGATTTTGGCGGGAAAATTGATCATTAGGTAATTTTGATTGTATTTTTATGTACTCTCTCCGTCCCACTATATTCGTCCACTTTTAACTTTTGGAACTGTTCATCTAAGTACTTTGACTCATCAAATTCTCTCAATGTGTAAGCCTAAATATAGTCATGTGTGATCTTATTTGATTTGTCTTAACATATAGATTATTAATATATAATTTCTATAATTTTTTAATATACAAATTACAAGATAAAATGGATTAAAGAAGTGCATTGGATGGTATGCAAAAATGAAAGTGGACAAATATTCTGGGAGGGAGGTAGTATATAATAGACGTGAGTATTTATAATAAAAATATTCAATCATGCAACGTGATTTCGAATGTAAGCGGTCCTCAATATGGTAGCTTTCCTTAAGAACCATCCTCAATATAGTACCTCTAATAATATGTCATCAATATAATACTCCATATTTCACAATTTTCTGACACAGTTTAAAATTATTTTTCTTAACAGTACATCCCATACACAATTGTTTTTGAAATAATAAATAGAGGTTATTAATTTTGCACGATACTATTTTCAAAGTAAAATTTTTTATAAAAGTATAAAAGGTAAATATGCAATTTATGCATATACATAATACACATTACAAATAATGTACGATTCTTTTAAACTAAATTTCCTTTTTTCAATACTTTAAAACGTAAGAATGAAAATAATACACGATTTTTGAGAATATATTTGATAGAAATTTAGGAAGGGTATGGACAACTGGATTGGGCAATAAGACACTTGGGTTGAATCACATTAAAAGATTGAATCCAATCGATTAGTTAGTCCAACTCAAAAGCTTATATACCGGTTATTTTACTCTTGAACTTCCGGTGTGAGATGCACTCTACCACTCCCCCTCAAGTGGACAACCGGGCCATTTTGAATCTAACCAGTTGACCACTTGCAAATGAACTCCCATTCCCTTGACTTTTGTTTTGAGCGCCAACACCTAAAGGACCACGAGCCGCTGGGTATGGACTTCCAGACGAGCAATCGTGTTAAACGGGCCACAAGCCGTTGGGTACATACTCCATATGGACAACTGGGCTAAAGACAAACGGGCCGCTAGGGTTGAACGTCTAGACGGACACCATGACAAACGAGGTGGGCCAAAACCTGCTCTGATACCATGATAGAAATTTAGGATGGGTATGAACAACTGGATTGGGCAATAAGACACTTGGGTTGAACCACATTAAAAGATTGAATCCAATCGATTAGTTAGTCCAACTCAAGAGCTTATATACCGGTTATT
Source organism: Cuscuta campestris (assembly GCA_900332095.2). Lineage (NCBI taxonomy): Eukaryota > Viridiplantae > Streptophyta > Magnoliopsida > Solanales > Convolvulaceae > Cuscuta > Cuscuta campestris. Next base: position 2,468,491 of record OOIL02000450.1, on the reverse strand, counting down.
TTACTCTTGAACTTCCGGTGTGGGATGCACTCTACCAATATTTCTTTTTTTTTTTCAAATCTTTACATAAAAAGTAAATAATGCATTGTAATAAAAATGTAAAGTAGTGCACGTTTTTTAAGGGTACTTGTATATGTAAATGGAAAACAGTAATGCTAGACTCACAGTGCAAACATATACTCTAGTTCACAATTTTTTTTTTTGAGGATTTTAAAATAAAATATTTTTTATTACTCCGTATTTGATTGTATGTACTCCGTAATTTCCAAGAAAGTGTTAAAAAGCAAGTTTATGAATTTTGTGAACAGTTTGTTTATGACTTTAGCATTACTCACATAGAAACAATATGTACTCCGTATTAAATAGACACGTAATTGCCTTCTTTAAATCTAGTAATTCCCATGGATTAATTATCACAATTCTTTCCTTTCTCTTTTTTCTTGACCGTATTAAATTTGGAATGAAACTTACTCCCTCCGTCTCCATTTTTATTACAAATTGCGAGTTACAGAGTAAAATTTTCTACTTTTTGAAATCATTTTATTTACAAATTGGTATATCATTAAGATATTAAAATTACATATTAAAAAACTACGTCAAAAGTTCTACAAAATAAAGATGAGTATCACTTGCATATATTGAAGGGTGAAGCCCTACCTATCAGCTTAAGCTTTTGGGTTAGAATTGTGGATCCCGACTTTATATGCAAGTGGTTAATTTTACCCGACACTCTATCCGTTGTTATCGGCCCACCGAAATTTTAACATGGTATCAGAGCAGGTCCGGTCCGGGTTTGATTGTTCCTGGTTGTTTGGATGTGGGTTTAGCAAAAATGAGCTACCCCGTCTGTGGTTTGGGCTGAGTTGGCTAAAAAGAGATTGAGATGACACCGCCCGTTGTGTGGGCTAGCTATAAGAGATTGAGATGCTAGACCTGTTTGTCCAAGTGCTAACTAGGCCAGGCTAGTTACCACTTGCAGGGGAGTGTTGGAGTTCCCACATCGGAAAATAAAGATGAGTATCACTTGCATATATTGAAGGGTGAAGCCCTACCTATCAGCTTAAGCTTTTGGGTTAGAATTGTGGATCCCGACTTTATATGCAAGTGGTTAATTTTACCCGACACTCTATACGTTGTTATCGGCCCACCGGAATTTTAACAACTAGAGTTGTTTTGAATTAAATTGATTTAAAATATGGCATAAATTTATTATTTAAAATTTTAGACACTACATAAATATTCTATTCTATCCGTTCTAATAAATATTTTCTCTTTCATTTTTTCACTTCCAACAAAACACTTTCACTTTCTATTAAAAAGCCACTTTACCCTTTCTTTTTCATAGTGTACTTATTACATCATACTTTTTCTTTAATAATCTATTCATCAAATCTTACTTTTACTTATCACATCAAGAGCAAAATTGGAAGTTAATTATAATTTAAACTTTCTTATTTTGCCTCAGTTCAAAGTAGGAACTTTTTTTTTGCAAAAGGGTCATATTGGTTTCTGTAACGTAAATGAGAGTTTTTTATAATGACTAATAATAACTTACCAAAATCCTCAATTACATATTCTCATGGCTGACATTAGAATAATTTTCTTTTTACATTACAAAAATTAACCCTCCATTATTTCACAATGTCTTCTTTATTCAACTTGATACAATCTTGAATAAAATTAATTGTTTGTGGTTGTAATTTGTATAGCTGAAAGAAAATTAATTGAACCACATGACTTTGTTTTAAAAAAGTAAGTGGAAGAGAATTATGTAAAATTTGTTACATATAGGACCTAAACATATGTGTTTTCCTTATATAGGACTTGTGTCTTTTTTTTCTTTTTTTAGGAGTAAATTTGGAACGCACACCCTAAAATGCCCCTTTCCCACGTTTCCCTATCACTCTTTTTATTAAATTTATTAAATCATAATGGTGAGTAATTAACTCCACATCCTTATCACTTTAGTAACCGTTACCCTATTTCCTCGCACACCCATGTTTCGGTTCCCTCCTTCACTCATGTCTCTGCCGCCTCTGGTTTTTTCAGTTAGTCTCTTCCTCTCGCGCTCCTCTCTCACAATGTTTTCTTCACTACTGGTTTCTATATCAAAATTTGCAGAGGGTTCATCCACACCTCTGAACATCCACCTTCTCCTGCAATTTGATGGCGAATGAGATGGTAATGATGTTTTTTCTTACACATATGCTTATGAGATTGACATTCCGATTTAGACCCATTTTAAAGATTTTCTGGAACTGGTTCGTAATACGGTCCCGTCTTCTTATGAAAATTCTGTTTTCAAGATCTCGTATATGTCTAATTCATCCTCAAGGCATGTCGTCATTGAAGATGATGTGAGCCTTCTCGCCTACCTTCGTTTGAAGAGCACCTATCCCTCTTTACGCGAATTCCCTTTGTGTGTGGAAGTGTATCATTTCACAGAAATGGGCGTGTCTGATTCAGTCCCCACCGAAGGTCTGCAGACATTACCAGGTTATGATTGTGAGGTAAACTCAACTACCCAGGAAGAAACTGATTCGGATGGCTCAATGCGTGATGTTCTAGGAAACGAAACCACTATCTGCCGAGACAACATCTCATCACAGTGTGATTTGTCTAAGGAGTCATTATTTGTCACCTATAATGTAGACGAGATTTCTATGCATAATGACCATGATAGAGAGTTGGTTTCCTGAAATTCTATTGACTCCAATCCGTCTGGTTATGTGATGTCCCAGCAAGAAATTGACTCATTGAAGGAAATGCATGTTACATCTCGGTTTGATCCAACCAGGATTGTCGTTGGTGCCATATACTCTAGCAAAATGGACCTCGATTATCATTTGAAGATGCTTGCAATTTCCGACTGTTTCCAGTACCGGACCAGAACTTCCAAAAAATCCGAGCTGCATGTTGTGTGTGTTGACTTCCCTCGTTGCCAATGGGCTGTTCGGGCTGTGCGTTTACCCGGCGTTGAGATGTTCCAGATTCGTAGGTGCGTACTACTGTTTTTAACATTTAGCGGAAAACTTTCCTATTCCCAGGTTTTGGGGTGTTAATGTCGATGCCATTTTCCTACTTCTCTCACCAATGTCATGCTACTGTTCTTTATTTCCCACATACTTGAGGTGTTATTGTCAATGCCATCTTCTAGGTCTTTATTTCCCATATATTTACTGTCTAATGGGTGTATTTATGGTGTTTAACCAATGGGTTTAATTTTACTCCTAATATACTGGTCATTATACTATTGTTTCTTAAAGTCTTAAAAATAGGACTTTTAGGTCATTCAATAGCCAATCTAAAAAACAGGTCTATAAGTGTCCTTTTTCGCTATGCACGGTATTTATCTACTCGCATGGACATTATATGCTTTCTCAGTTCATTTTCCAGTGTTATCTCAGTCAGTTAATGTCTGATACATGGTCATTACAGTATCTTACTCAGCTCCTTCTTAATGTCCACACTGCATAATGTGTACACTCATTATTCAAGAAAATGTCTATTATTACTCGACATTATTCCTCCCACTAGGTCATTATTAAGTCTTTTTTAGGGAATAAATAAATTTGGGTTCTACCTTTGAGAATGTCATTATGTTCTAGTCCTAATTGATGCAAAGTTTACTTTTTAACATCATTGTCTTTCATTAATATGTGGTCATTATATTATTCACTATACTCAAAATAATGACATCACACGTAAAACCCTTAAAATGTGGTCATCACGTGTCATTACACGTAATGACTATCCTGCAAAAACCAAGTCATTATACGAATTTATTACGAGTCCTCCATTATTTCGCTATGAAACTAAGTAAAACTTATTGTCTTTATAAATACAACCCGTGTCTAAATTCCCCCCCCATTCGGCTTTGTTTAATGTAACACATAAACTACTTTCGCAGTCATTAAGAACCTATACTCATGTCATTAATTTTTTTGCAGATTAGACCAGCCTGTGCATTTGAGTTCCTTGTCTTTGACAAGAACTGCCGGTCGTTTGTTGTGAATTTTCAGAATCGCACATGTACCTGCTGCGAATTCCAATTGGACCATTTTGTATGTGTTCATTCAGTCGCTGCGACTCGTTGTCGCCATGATTTTCGTGCTATGACTACATCTCATCATTCTACACCGCTGCTTCCTAGAGAGCTACGTATAGTGGAATCATACACCCAATCCCTTCCAAAGATTCGTGGATTGTACCTGATGAGGTTGCTGAAACTGTTTGCAGACCACCATCGTGCTCCAAACGACCTCCAGGGAGACCAAAGAACGAAGGATATCGTCGAAAAGTGAACATGCAAAGCGGCAAACCTTCTCACGATGCAAATCATCAGGACATAATAGAAAGACCTGTGCGAATCCCATTTCATCAAGTCGCGTTTGACTTCCGTAGGAAGACGTATGGGAAGCACAACATTCCAGGGAACCTTGGTCCAGCATGTCCATTAGTTTTGTCCCATTTCTGGTTCATTTTTTTACATGTTCAGAGATTCATTTTTTCGATCATTTAGTTTGTCTTATTTTATTTCTTTCTAATACTCAATTTGTCATTGGGAAATAATTCATTCCCCACCTCACATAGTCATTTGACACACAATAATGATTAAACAGGTCACAAGTGAAAAAAAACACCATGTTTAGCCCTCTGCGAAGCATCCTAAACAAACCTGATCCAAACATATACCACTTGAAAACCAACATATCTCCTCAACTTTTCAACTTCATTATCTTATCTTAGAATTCTACTACAAAAATAACCTAACACATTAAGTTCCATTTAAGTACACAAACTGCCCAGTGCAAAAAAGCTCACATCAATAAGCATCATTCTTCCAGTGTAACTAATTGTATCAAACGCAGATGCCTTCAATTCTAGCAAATCTGCAGCACTGACTAAGCCCTCTACAATTTTTGCCCCAACCCATACATTGCAAAAACATGTAACCTTCACCCCAGTCTTCCCAACCAATAGGTCTTCATCACACATCCTTTTGTAAACCTGTGTTGTATTAACAAAACATAAAGTCAGAAATTCCTCACAATATTACACAACTCACAAAAAAAACTGTACCACAAACAAAAAAACAGCCCTCGCAGAGCCAAGGTCATTATACTATGCGTTATAATATAAAGACCAAAAACTGAAATGTTGTGTTAGGTTAACAACTAACATATTACACACCCTTAAAACACCTCACAGCTTCGGTCACTAACTCACAAAAACATACATATAAAGTCACCAAAAATCACACAACTCACCCTCTAAATAATACTTGATTAATGTCTATTACATCAGATCATTACTATGAATAATGACTTATAAACAAGGACCATAGTACCCAGACACAATAAAAAAAACTTCCCTCACAGAGCAACCCAACACCTAAAAAGCTTTCAAATCTAAAATGTATTGTGAGGTCCTCAACTAATGAATTACCAACCCAACACACACCTCACGGTCAAGGTCATTACATCAAACACCTCGCATGCATCAAACTATTCCCAAAATTGAATCAGCAAACAGTCACAGTAGTCATCTAATCAGATACTAATCCACCATTAATCAGCGAGTATTCAAGAAAAATATATAATACCTCCTCACATGCATCAACCAATTCCCAAATTTGAAGCACCAAACACTCAAATTCAATAATCAGTACAATACCCATACAATTAAACAGACATTAATAAGGCATTACTCAATATAATTGCCAAAACAGCACACATGCACCAACCTAATCCCAAAAAATGAAACACTCAACGCTCACAGTCATTATTCAGACATTTACCCGGACATTAGCGGTCATTATTCAAAGTCATTACACGCATCAACAAATTCCACACATTTAAGAAGAAATCATCCAAAGTCATTAAAACAAACATCAAACATGCATTAACCCTTCCCCAAAATTAGGTCTATTTCAACAAATTAAACCGACACCGACTGGAAATGATTTAGAAAAATACACACCCGCCCAGCTGTTGTCTTCATTAGCTTCGTAGTCTTTATAATTGGGATTTCGTCCACAAAATCATCATCATCATCACCAGCCGCTTTGCTAGACATCCTCCTCGCACTTGCGCTTCTGGTCGTCATCGTTTCTCGAACAGATGCACGCAGATAATACTGAACCCTACCTCAAACGGAAATTCAATTAGATGTACTATGAGAAAGACTCTTGACCAGCATGCAGTAGGAGCCTAGTTCTACATGGTAACTCCATCGGCCACTCATAAACCAAAACAGCGCCGCTTTTCTCGCGATTCCCCGTAATCCGCTTTTCATTTATTAAAATAATGGAAAAATAATTAAAGACTCATGGAAGGGTATTTTTGACTATTCCTTTGGCCGGAAACTAAGAAGCATAGGAGGACTCCTATTCACGGAAAACGGTTGTCTTTACCTCCTATTTGAGTAATTTACTCAATAAAAATTAGGAAAATAATCATAAGAGAGAGAGAGTACAATTTTATTGTTATTTTTAAGTATCTATGTTTTTTTTAAAATTTTTTAAAAACTAATATTCTAATAAAATTCAATAGAAATATTTTGATCAAACAGCGTAGCTGAAAGAAAATTAATTGAACCACATGACTTTGTTTTTAAAAAGTTTGTGGAAGAGAATTATGTAACAACCAAATAAAAATTAGGAAAATAATCATAAGAGAGAGAGAGTACAATTTTATTGTTATTTTTAAGTATCTATGTTTTTTTAAAATTTTTTAAAAACTAATATTCTAATAAAATTCAATAGAAATATTTTGATCAACCAGTGTAAGGTTGCATTTTGTTCAACTTATTTTGCATTTTGTTCAACTATATGTTTTCTATGTTTTACTTATTGTAATTAAAATCATATCGGATCACTTGAAACACTTAAATATAACTACAATCTGATTAAATCAATTTTTAAACAATATGAATGTAGCATAATGAAAATTCTGAACTAATAGTGAAGATCTGATAGAAATTTTAAAAAAAAAGACAAAACGAAAAAAAAAAAGGCAAACCAAGAACAATACGGAGTAATAAGTTACATGGGGTAAATAAAAGAGAAAAGTGTAAATAACACTTAGGTGCCTACGTGTAGTAGCTAATAGACTTGGCAATAGAGAACCGGAACTGATTATCCGAACTGAATTACCTGAAACTGAAACTGAAATGATCCAAAAAATGAAGATTTGATCTATAACCGAAAACTCGAAATGATCCGAACCGAACTGAAACCGAACTAAATAATTCATATTCGATTTAAATCTGAACCCGATAATATCTGAACCGATCAAATCCGAAACTGATTCCGAAACCGATAATATTTGAAACTGATAAAGGCCAAAATTGATTAGCTCCGAAACCGATAATATCCGAACCCGATTAGAACTAACCCCGATACATTTGAAACTATGTTTGCCTCTCAATAAGCATATTGTATTTTTAAATTTTTACTTTTATTTATCATTTGAACTAATTACATTACTTATTAATTCTCTCATAATGGAATTGCCATCTTGGAAAAAAATTTCAAAATCTCATGCCTTAAATTTATTATATTCATAAATTAAAGATAAGTTATACAGATAAAATATTGGATGATTAAATTGAGCCAACTATTTTTCTATTAACAAAATTAAAGAGAATAAAATATTTGAAAAATAAGGTGAATCGTCAATTAAAATAAATTAGGTCTAAGAGTTGAAGGGGAGTGAGAATTGAGAAATATGTTGATTGGTAGCGTAAAAAAATTGATAAGATTAAGGAGAGTAAAAGGAATGAGGGAAACTTTGAGCTTTAGGGGGAAATTAGACATATAAAATCAAGTCTTTGATTAGATATTATTTAAAAAATAAAGTAGTAATTTCAGTTATAAGTTACAAAGTCTATTTAAAACAATTTTATTTTGAAGACAAAACTTTTTCCGTCTTAGAAAGAGTGCTACATAACACAAAAGAAAGTAAAAATTTCAAGTTTTTTAAATAAATTTTATTTAAAGATTGGTGTAAAAATACAAAAATGTTTAAATATTTTTTTAAAAAAATAAGTCAAAAGTTATACATAATATGTTACAAGAATAATAGTTAATTTTATCAAACAATAAATGATAACACACAAACAAATAGAATTTCCGTAATTTTTAAATAGTGGAGTGTGATATTCTTTTTGGGATGAAAGGATTATATGATAAATTGCATGGAATAACTAGATTTTATCATACTCCAGGGTAATATAATCCAATTACAATAAATTCTACTCCCTCCGTCCCTAAATAAAATTCCTCTATCATTTTTTCTTTGTCTCTAAATAAACTTCTCTTTTCCCTTAAAAATTCCCTTTTACCCCTTACTTTTTCATACCCTACCTATCACATCATACCTTTTTACTACTACCTCCGTCCCAAATTATTTGCCACATTTGTGTTACCGAGGCAAAATATCAAGTTTTTTCAATTCATTTTATTTACATATTGATAAAGAAATAAAAAATAAAATTTACATGTAAAAAACTACATGAAAAGTTCTTCAAAATAAGAGGTGTCAAGAATATTTTATTTTATCAAACAATCAATGAAAACGTCGAAATAAACAAAAGTTTCCGACACTACCGAAAAAGCAAATGTTGTAAATATTTTGGGACGGAGGGACCTATCATATTTTACTTTAACACATCACATCAAGGATATTTTTGGAAAGTCAACACAAAAATATCCTTCCCTTAAATTCTCAAAAAGTCAAAAGTGGAACATTATTTAGGGACGGAGGGAGTATTAGTTTGGGAGTTAATTTGATCAGTTTCAAACCAATTTAATCAATATTAGTCAATAATATTAGATGTTAGTGTTAGTATTTTAAAAAGGCTCCCTAGCGGCAGTATTTAGTATCATGAAATCTAAATTTGATCTACACCATTATATTTAGGTGTAAAATTAATTATATTTAACTCTATTAAATTTAATTTTATCTAATTTTAATCAAATACACTAAAATAATTTATAAATTTTGCACTCCATTTAACCAAATTGTATTTAATTGGAGCGTAACACTTTCTAAATTTATCTTTTATCTTTTCATTTATAAACATAAATATTTCAGTAGATGTAAGAAAAATTTGATATATCAAAACTAAATTTTAAAATCAATCTAATTATATTAAATTTATATCATAATTAAACATACACTATATTTTTTCATAATTTGTAGTCCAAATTTGTAAAATATGACTAAAATGTCAAAAAAGGAATATTATTTAGGGTAGAGATAGTATAATTAGAAAAAATATATTAAATAATAGGAGTTGAATTGATGATAGGTTTATAAATGTGATAAAACATAAAAAGGAACATTGATAATTAAAACATAAAAATATATATCCGAACTGAAACATATCCAACATATTTGATTAGAATATATCCGAACTGAAACATATCCAAACCAAAATATATCCAAACCGAACTAAATCTGAAGCCAAAATATATCCGAACCGAAATCTATCCACACTGATTTATATCTGAATCGTATCTAAACTGCCTCGAAACTAAACTGAACCAAAAAATCTATAGAACCGAATTAAATCTAAATTGAAATTTAACTAATCCGAACCAAACCAAACTGATTATAATATATATCTAAAAAATATCCAAACTTAAAAAATCTAATCTAAAACCAATCCTATTGACCAGATTGGAAACTCTAGTGTCTACCAAGTACCAAGTGTAGTAGCCGGGCATCCAAAGTTAACGTAATTGCCACAACACTGAGCTTTCAAGTTAACGTGGCTGGCACGTATGGGTGATAACCACGGCTTACGGAGTATATATATGGGCATTTACTCCGTATTAAACCAAAAAATATTATACTCCGTATTATACTGAGTATTATTAAACCAAAATGGATGGCGGGGTCCCTTACCACAACGGGCAGATGTACGAGCCACCAGAGGATGACCCGTCATTTTTTGAACGGGTTGCCGACCAAATTGGTCGCGGGATTTGCGGGATTTGGGCCGAATTTGCTGGATTTGGGGCGGGATTTGGGGGGGAATTTGCTGGATTTGGGGCGGGATTTGGGGCGGGATTTGCTGGATTTGGGGACTGTTTCTTCGGGGTCTCGCCGCCATTGGTCGGTTTGCTGGCGGAATCGCCCATTGTTGGGAGTCACCCCCCTCCATTAATCTACTGTCTGGCGATTTGGAATTTTCTGAAGATGTAATTCAGTTTCGAAAAGAGCTGGCTGAGTTGGACAAGGAAGTCCAGGAGTGGAAGAAAGCTGCAAGGGAATCCGTCTCCAACTTCAGAACGGTCGTCGCACAGTATTTGGTGGTACTGATATTCATTGCTTCATCCGCTATTACCCACCCCAATCACTGGGAGAGGGTAATGTGGGGATACGGCTTTGATGTGGTTATGGGTCTGTTTTTTCTGGGTTTTAGCTTTGCTTGTGTGGACGGTCGTAGGGAGCGGCTTGCGGCTAAAAAGAGGTACCTACGATCCGCGGCAAGTCGCCAAAGGCTCATAGCTAGGACAAAAAGACTCGGCACTTTTCAGGCCATGACAATTGACCAGATGGACGCAACATTTAATTTGATTCTCAAGGACTACGAGGAGGTGGAAAAGTTCCCAGCGACTTACTGCTGGGACCTAGTCCTCGCAGCAGTTCTCCTTTCCTTGCACGGGGTGGTTGTCGTTGTTGCCGGGAAAATCAAGGTTATTATGGGTGATGCTGAATAGTTGACCTGGAAAAACAACCTCTCTTTCTTACTCTCAAATCAATACCAAACACTCAATAGAAAAAGTCCTCCAAAATGGTATTCACATCCTCCAAATAGAAAAAATAGAACAAGATGGTATGTTGGGGTGGGATTCTAATGTTTTGACATGAAAAGATGAAATCCTTATATGTTTAGTGGTATCAGATCAATTTGTTTCATATAAGATATATCCGTGTATGTTCTCTCTTCTCTTATTCACTTCATTTTTGTTACGCTGTATTTTTTCTTTTATATCTTTGTTTTTGACTTTTTTCTCTGCTTCACTGTCTTTTACCCTGTATTATACTATGTTTCTGCTGCCCTTCTGTTATATTACCTATGTCTAAACACACACTTCCTCTGCCCTAAAAAACTTGTTGTGACCCACGTGTTCATTACTTAATACGGAGTAGGAAATAACGTGATTGCGTTCTCGGGCACCCAAAAAAGTGTTAAATATACTGGACACCAAGCATCTAATTGCTAACTTCAGTGAAGTTCTTATTTATTTGTTTGCTTGTTTGTTTTCCTTTAAGTTTTCCATTGGCAGGCAATGCCTCAAGGCATTCCAGGGTCTAGCAGACAGAATTGGGGTTATTATGGGATTGCTGTGTCCTTTATGGGTTTCCAAATCAGAGGATGGCCTTTTTTACCATTTAGTGTTTATCTGTTTATGCCTTCACACACTTGTGCACCACTTGGATGGTTGGAACTATTTTTGTGTCATTAGAATGTGCAATCTTGGTTGCTAGCACAACTAAGTGAAACTTTATATGATTGGGATTGGTTTCATGAAATGTACTAATTTAGTCTCAATTTATTGGCTAAAATGATTTATCACTAATTTATGCATATGCTTTTTTTCCAGAACACTTGGGTGGTGAATATGAGCACTTAAACTAAAGAGCCTCTGTCATTAATCGAGAATACCTTATGAATCGGATGAAATATTGGGCTCTTATAAGTCAATACTTCCACTCTTTGTCTGCATTTCAACAACTTGAACAGACATCAAGAAAAGCTTCTGCCTTGATAGAAACCTCTACCAACACAAATGAAACACCTAAGATTAAGAAAAAGAAATTTGTATCTCATGAAGTGGCAATTAAATTAATAAGGTGCGAGAATGATCCACAGCATGCACTGGAAATCTTCAACATGGTTTCTGATAACGAGGGGTTTGATCACAACAATGCCACATACGGTATTATCCTCCATAAACTGGCTGCTTGCAAAAGATTTGAGATGGTTGATGCTGTTCTTCACCAGATGTCCTATGAGACTTGTAAATTCCGTGAAGGTATATTCATTAACCTCATGAAGCATTTCTCGAAGTCATCTCTTCATGAAAAGGTGCTGGAACTATTTAATGCGATTGAGCCAATCGTACGTCAAAGGCCAACTCTTAGGGCCATTAGCACGTGCCTCAATCTCTTGGTGGAAGCCAACAAGATTCATATGGCTAAGCAGTTTCTATTACATGCCCGTGAAAATCTCCATTTAGAGCCCAACACGTGCATTTTCAGCATACTTGTCAAACATCATTGCAGGAATGCAGATCTTGAGGCAGCATTTGAAGTGGTTAAAGAGATGAGGATGTCACAAGTTTCTTATCCCAACTTGATCACATACTCAACACTCATGGATGGGCTGTGCCGGTGTGGAAGAATCCAAGAGGCAATCAACTTGTTTGAAGAAATGGTCTCAAAAGATCAGATAATACCTGATGCTCTGACTTATAACATCTTAATAAAATGGGATTGTCAAGGAGGGGACATTGAAAAAGGTAGGAGAATATTGGATTTCATGCGAAAGAATGGGTGCCCACCGAATTCCATTAATTACACAACCTTGATGCATGCATGCTGTGAGCAAGGAAGATTAGACGAGTGCATTGCGATTTTCACTGAAATGAAGGGTTATTTCAATAAACTTGATACGGTTTCCTATACAGTTCTTATAAACTGCATGTGTAAGTGCGGCAGAGTTGATGAAGCCGTAAACTTGCTTGAGAAGATGAAAGAAAACGGTCGCATATCCGATGATGTTGCAGTTAGGATTATACTTGCAGCATTGTGCAATGATCACAAGTGGGATGAAGCTTTGCATTTAGGGGAGAGCTTATCTAAGGAGGGGGTAGTATACCTTAGCAAGGGATGTTACCGGATCGTGTTGAATGTGCTTTGCAATGAAGGTGAACTGGACAAGGCCATGGAGTTGTTGGGGATGATGCCGAGGAGGGGCTTTTGGCCTCACCACGCCACATCAAACGAACTGTTGGTACGATTCTGTGAATCTGGAAAACTTGTCGAGGCAGCATTCGCATTGTATGGACTGGTGAATGTGGGATTCAAGCCCGACCCTCGCACGTTGGGCCTATTAATCGATTCGAATCTTCGTGAAAGAAGACTTTTGCCTGCATTTGATTGCTGGATGAGTTGTGTTCTCAGTAGCAAAGATGTGCCACTTCTTTAAGTTCATAATAGAGGAGGGGCTCATTTGGAAATTTTTTTCCCTCTGTTGAACACAAATGCCAACTCATATGATTCCAGTCTGACCTTCTCATTTCTACTTTTTTGTGTGGAAATTTTTTCATATTTTTATTGCAAGATGAGATTAATATCCAATAATTTTTGTTTGGTCTCTTGTGAGGCTTTTCCATCCATTGTGGCTCGGATAAAAGGTGGATATTGAGATCAATTGGCTACTGGTCTCTATAATAATAAAAATGGAAGAAATAAATATGAATGGCTTGTTTGGTGACTTTTACAGGATTGAAATGATATAAGTTGTTCATGGAGCTGCCCAGGTTCTCTGGTTTTGTTCATGGAGCTGCCCAGGTTCTCATTTGGACTGCCCAGGTTCTCTGGTTTTGTTCATGGAGCTGTTATGGTTTTGTTAAGTGGAATGGGTTACAACCAGCCACTTGGAATTGTTTCTGTGTGGCTTGAACCAACTCCTGTGGTGTTTAGGCTATGTTTTGCTGTTCTCCAGGGCTGGGCATTGGCATCACTGGGTTTGGCTAGGCTACTTCATTGGACAGCCACCTTAAGCTGCTGTTGGCACTTCTTGATTTTCATTGCTGCCATTTTCGAATAGCATACTCCTTTGTGCTGTTTGTTTGCTGAACTCAATCTCTTGAGGGATGGGATGGCATGCAAAGGTTGTTGGCAGACCAACCTTATCCCTTGCACCGGGTGACTTTTGTTTGCTGTGGTTTGGTTACGGAAGTTTTGGGGCTGACTGTGGTTTCTTCACCAACTGGTTCACTGCCCAGAAACTTCACTGAACACTTCCCAAAATCACTGCGCTGGATTTTGCTCTTTGGACAGCACCTAACTTCTGTTTTGGCATGGCTAGAGAGTCTTCACGCTGGGGCTGTTGTACAGGGTTCCAATACTGATTTTGGTGGGGTTGAACCTTGCTGGTCATGGGAATTGTTGTACTTTGAGCTGCCACGAGTCACACTTTTACCCCTTCTTTTTGAACATCAACTGAAATGGAAACCATTGTTGAGCCTTGGGCTCCAATGTTTCAACACCACAAAAGGGATGGATTCGAAGTAACCCCCCCTGGTGATTGAATTATGTTTCAACCATATTAGTTGCCGGTTTGGGCTGGGGGCAGATTCTTGTGGTGATGTTGTGGTGGCTTATGGACTTCACCACCCGGGCTACCTTGTGACCTGTGTGGAGGAGAAGGACATATGCATGGCTATTCCCACCATCACACCTTTGACCTTCACTCTCTTTTTGGGTCAATTTTTTTTGTATGAGCATGGTGATACAGTCTGATGTGGATACTAGTACCATAACCTCTGGCATTTGGCAATGGTGTCTCCTTCGTTCATGGGTACGGCATTTCAAAACTGGGGGTGAACCTGATGATCCTAGCATTGTTGAGGGATATGTTGATGTAGTGGCAGTTATTAACGCTTGTGACCCTCCGGTTTTGGTGTCTTGATGATTACCAAGGCTCTCATGACCATGGACGCTTAAATGTTCCAATGAAGCATTTCTCGAAGTCATCTCTTCATGAAAAGGTGCTGGATTCGTTTAATGCAATTGAGCCAATCGTACGTCAAAGGCCAACTCTTAGGGCCATTAGCACGTGCCTCAAACTCTTGGTGGAAGCCAACAAGATTCATATGGCTAAGCAGTTTCTATTACATGCCGGTGAAAATCTCCATTTAGAGCCCAACGCGTGCATTTTCAACATACTTGTCAAACATCATTGCAGGAATGCAGATCTTGAGGCAGCGTTTGAAGTGGTTAAAGAGAGATGAGGAAGTCACAAGTATCTTATCCCAACTTGATCACATACTCAACACTCATGGATGGGCTGTGCCGGTGTGGAAGAATCCAAGAGGCAATCAACTTGTTTGAAGAAATGGTCTCAAAAGATCAGATAATACCTGATGCTCTGACTTATAACATCTTAATAAAATGGGTTTGTCAAGGAGGGGACATCGAAAAAGGGAAGAGAATATTGGATTTCATGCAAAAGAATGGGTGCCCACCGAATTCCATTAATTACACAACCTTGATGCATGCGTGCTGTGAGCTAGGAAGATTAGACGAGTGCATTGCGGTTTTCACTGAAATGAAGGGTTATTTCAATAAACATGATACGGTTTCCTATACGGTTCTTATAAACTGCATGTGTAAGTGCGGCAGAGTTGATGAAGCCGTAAACTTGCTTGAGAAGATGAAAGAAAACGGTCGCATATCCGATGATGTTGCAGTTAGGATTATACTTGCAGCATTGTGCAATGATCACAAGTGGGATGAAGCTTTGCATTTAGTGGAGAGCTTATCTAAGGAGGGGGTAGTATACCTTAGCAAGGGATGTTACCGGATCGTGTTGAATGTGCTTTGCAATGAAGGTGAACTGGACAAGGCCATGGAGCTGTTGGGGATGATGCTGAGGAGGGGCTTTTGGCCTCACCACGCCACATCAAACTAACTGTTGGTACGATTCTGTGAATCAAGAAAACTTGTCGAGGCAGCATTCGCTTTGTATGGACTGGTGAACATGGGATTTAAGCCCGACCCCTGCACGTGGCCGGCAGGGGTGGAGGAGAGGGGGGGGGGGCCTGCCTAGGCACGTGCCTCCCCAGCGATCCGGCGAAGTACCAGCGACGAAGATGCGCCAGTCGTGCCCCCAGTCTGATGTCCGCCACTCCGTTGTTCTGTTGAGGAAGATGAGTTGCAGCTTTTTAAAAGGTGTTTTAGAAAGAGTTTATTGCAGCGTCCCCCCTTGTGGTTTCCTAAATGTTCATCGGTGCCCCCTCTAGTTTTAAAACTTACTCCATTCCCCCTTCATTTTAAAAAACCCTACATTAATGCCCCTTTAGCCGGCACAATCTTTTTTTAACCGAACTAAGCTCTGTTAGCCTAGTTGATATTACACAGCCTCCACCCAAATCTGTCTTAACTCTTAATGCGCCGTTTCCTCCACAAAGGTATGCTTTCTCTTAGATTTTCTTTCTTTCTTTCTAAATGATTTCTTTCTAATTTCTTTATTTCGGTGGAATTGTTCTTTAATCCACAAATTGGGTTTAATTTAGGTTCATCGCATCTCTTTTTTTATATAGTAACATTAGGGTTTTTTTAATGAGGGTGATCTGATTTCAAGATTTATTTGATATGAGTAATTTTTTTCATAGGTTATTTTCTTTTTTTGTTGATGTAGATGATTGATATTGTGTGTAATATTGATATGGGGGGTGTTGAGATTCAAGACTTTGGTCTTCTTAATGAAGACAATGATGGTGATGTGAACGAAACGAAGGTTGAAGAAGTTGGTGACAATAATGAAGAGAATACATATGATGTTCGTTTTGATCAAGTTCTTGAAGCAGAGGAGGGGCTTGCAGATGTCCCATAATTTTTCTTTGAAGATGTTGAGGGTTCTGATGAGGAAGATATTCTCGTTGAGGTGCCAACTAAGAAGATTAATAAGGCTAAATTAGTGGAAATGAAGAGGAGAGAATATCAATTGTTGCATCCACCAAAAAAGAAACATGTCAACCAGAAAAAAGCCACATTGAATGAGTCTTGGTTTTCTGATGAAGAAGATGAAGACTTGGATAACTTGGAAGAACAGAATGCTCCTGAGTACAGACCTGATGCAGAGATGGAAAATCTTATATTATACCCCAAGTTGAAGTTCAAAAGCATTCCTGAGTTCAGGATGGTGATCCGTGACTACTCGGTAAGGCATGGCATTCAGTTACATTTTGAAAAGAATGATCCTAATAGGGTTGTTGTGAAGTGTATAAAATGTGGCGAATGGAAGGTGAGAGCTTCTTGGATTCAGAAGGGACCAACATGTCAGATTAAAAGTTTGAATACAATCCACGATTGTGAATGGTGCTACAACAACAAGGCTGCAACATATAAGTACATAGGTAATAGAATCAAGGAGCACGTGAAGGATATATCAGGTGAGCCACTACAAATGCTCTCCAAGTGGATCTATGGTAATGTGAAGGNAGAGCAAGAAGAGAAGCATTTAGGTTGATACATGGTGATGCTGGAGTACAATATCAAAAACTTTGGGACTATGGTGCTACTGTTCTAAAGCACAACCCTGGTAGTGTGGTTAAAATTGGCATACATAGAAACAAAGATAATCAGCCTGTTTTTCAAAAAATGTTTTTTACATTTGCAGCCTTGATTGATGGGTTTCTTGCTGGTTGTAGGCCAATTATTGGCATTGATGGATGTTTCCTGAAGTCCCCATTTGGTGGGCAACTATTATGGGCAGTAGCTAGAGATTCTAATGACAATATGTTTCCATTAGCTTTTGCGATTGTGCCAGTAGAGAATTATGAACATTGGTCCTGGTTTTTGAAAGAGTTACATATGTCAATTGGACATCCTAATGATAAGAATTGGTGTTATATATCTGATAGACAAAAGGGGTTAATGGAAGTGTTCAAGTATGAGTATCCTCTAGCTCATAACAGATATTGTGTGAGACATTTATATCAAAATTTCAGAAATAAGTTTCCGGGGTTGGAGTTGAAACAGTTGTTTTGGAGAGCTGCATCAACAGCAAATGTTAAGAGGACTTCCAAGAAATAATGGAGGATATCAAGAGAGCTGATCCCAAAGTGGGGAACACACAATCTGCCTATGAGTATCTGGATGGAATCCCAGCTAAATATTGGTCTAGGTCTCATTTCCCTGAATATATCAGATGTGATGCCCTTACTAACAATATTTCTGAGTCTTTTAACATTTATATTAGAGAAGCTAGAATGCTACCCATTGTGAGCATGTGTGAAAACATCAGGTCAAAGCTCATGAGCAGGCTTCATGTGAAGAGAGAAGGCAGTAAAACTTATGTTGGAACATGTGCCCCAATATTAGGAGGAAGATGAACCGAATGAATGAAAGTGCTGCAAAATAGTTTCTTACCTATGGGGTGAGGAAGAGTATGAAGTGAAAAGAGGTGAGGAAACACATGTAGTACACTCCAATAAGAGAGAATGTACTTGTAGATGTTTTCAGCTCACAGGTTACCCATGTGTGCACGCAATGGCATGCGTGAATACCTTTAGGAAGAGAGTTGAGAATTATGTTGATGATTGCTATAAGGTTGAGACTTACAATCAAGTGTATGCTAATATCATTCACCCTGTTCCTGGTCCACATGACTTTGTGAGAACCCCTTATGCACAACTTCTCCCTCCTACTGTGAAGAGGGCACCTGGTAGGCCAAAAACGAAGAGGAGAAAGACACCTGAAGAACATGAAGATGAAAAGAAGTCTACTAGGAGAGGACTAACACTGCATTGCTCAATTTGCGGGGATGGTGGACATAATGAAAGGAGTTGTAAAGCCACAAGAAATGCACCAAAACAAAGCAACCAAGCACAACCAGAACAAGGAAGCAACCGGCACAACCAGTTATACCACACAGTTGCATCTAGCCCACCAACACAGGAATCACAAATTTCTAGACTTACCAACCAGGTAAAAGAACATTTTTCCTTAATTATTTAATCATTTTTTATAATTCCTTAATTAAAAATGAGACACAAAAAAGAGACACAAAAAATTAGATTTAATCCTTTTAAAATTATTGGGGTACGTCGAATTGATTATTGATTAAAAGTCGGGTTCGGATTTTGGATTGAAATGCCGGGTTCGGGTTGGGTCGGGTTTTTGGCTTAAAATGTCGGGTTTCGGGTCAGGTTCGGGTTTCGGTTTTAAAAGTCGGGTCAGGTTCGGGTATAGTACTATCCGACCCGAACCCGACCCGTTGCCATCCCTATGTGAACACGTTGTCAATGAAGCTAAATATATTCTCTTTAAGGTAAACTTACCATATACATTTTTGTAGGTGCAGACATCAGTTGTATATCCTTCTCATACATCTATGAAATGCATGCATATTTTGCAACCTGTGAGTAAACCACCCAAAACTTCCAAAAGAGTTGCACCAATAAATGCTAAAAAAGGCACTGCATCACAGAGGTAGGATCTACAACAGTTCCAGGAGCAATGCATTGACTACTTGTCTCCCTAGTACACATCCAGGCTGAGCGCATCCATCAACAAATCCAAGAGCTTCAACTTCAACAACTCTAGACTCAAAGTGAATATAAATCAGAATGTTGAATTTGTAGCTTTAAACTTTGTTTTGCTAGTATTTTTAAGTATCTTGATACTGTGTTTTGGGAAGTTTTGAAGTAGCTTTTTTTGGTCCACTGTCTATAATGTGAGAACCTTAGCTTTGACAGATTGTGGTTGGTGACTATTTGATAATGGTCTTTTGCTTATCAATACTCTAGCATTTAGTTTAATGTTTTGACATTTAATGATATTTTGTCTAGAAAATGTTCTTGATATATACATAATGGAAGCTTTTTCATTTACATATTGTAGCAATAACGTCAAATTAGTTGACCATTTGATTTTATGATTTTTTTCATGAGTAATTTACCTAAATAGGACTAAAACATAATGACTTTCCCAATATAGGACCATATGTTTTTATTTCCCAATGTAGAACTTTTGGTCATTATCAAGTAGTCATTATTCAAATAAATGTCCATCATTACTGGACATTATTCTTCCACTAGGTCATTATTAAGTCCTATTTAGGGAATAAAAAAATTTAAGTCCTACATTGGGAAATTCATTATGTTTTAGTCTTATTTAGTGCAAATTTTACTTTTTTCATTTACAAAATGGAGACTCTTTATGAGTTTTTCATTTTAAATAATGTTGGCTTTCTTAAAAAGATGACAGATGGTGCACACTCAAATTTTCAAGTACATGGAGTAATTTTTTTGAACCAGAGGGGCACCGGTGAACATTTAGCAAACCACAGG
Organism: Cuscuta campestris; assembly: GCA_900332095.2. Lineage (NCBI taxonomy): Eukaryota > Viridiplantae > Streptophyta > Magnoliopsida > Solanales > Convolvulaceae > Cuscuta > Cuscuta campestris. The sequence continues at coordinate 2,448,390 of OOIL02000450.1, read as the reverse complement.
GGGGAATGGTGCAATAAAGCTGAGAAAATATTCTACCAAATGCATATCAAATGCATTTCCTTCACGCTCCGTTAAAATTTACGGATTTAGAAACGGAGGGGGCAATGGAGTAAGATTTTGGAACCAGTGAGGGGGGGGTGGAGTAAGTTTTAGAAGGAGAGGGGGCACTGGTGAACATTTAAGAAATCATAGGGGGGAACGGTGCATTAAACTCGTTTTAAAAATAATAAAGTTAAAAGATACTTAGTGAAACGACGCCGTACTCTTAGGGAAAAAAAGCCTTAGTGAANAATGCATATCAAATGCATTTCCTTCACGCTCCGTTAAAATTTACGGATTTAGAAACGGAGGGGGCAATGGAGTAAGATTTTGGAACCAGTGAGGGGGGGGTGGAGTAAGTTTTAGAAGGAGAGGGGGCACTGGTGAACATTTAAGAAATCATAGGGGGGAACGGTGCATTAAACTCGTTTTAAAAATAATAAAGTTAAAAGATACTTAGTGAAACGACGCCGTACTCTTAGGGAAAAAAAGCCTTAGTGAAACGTAATAGAGTAATTTGTTTTCAATGCTCTTAATTTTAATGCTTTAGTTCATACGAAGTAAATTATTGTTGATTTTTTGTTTCTATGTGAATAAATGTAAGTTTGTTTTTTACGAAGTAATAGAGTAATTTGATTTTTCCCCTTATTTTAAGAGATTATTGTTGAATACCCACTTTAAAAAGAGATTATTTTTTTATTACGCATACTAATTATAATGCCATTTAATTATTTTGTTTTGAACTACTACCTCTCTTTCAGAGTATTCATCTAGTTTGACTTTTTCAAGTCAAGTTGGACAAATTTTGAAGCTCAGTTAAGTAATAAAAGCTAAAATATATATTAGTATAAACATGATTTTATTAGATTTAGGTAGCGTTTTGTTCAACTTATTTTTTCTGGTTATTACTTATTCTTATTATAATCAGATCAGACTAGATCAGAAACAGATTTAATTATAACTACAATCGGATCAGACCAGGTCTTTAAAAAATCAGATCATATCAGGCGAACGGAACGCAACCTTAATTTGTTTAGAATTTTCAAAATTTTATTTGATATTATTAATAAGCAATACAAATTGAGAGTAATTGAAGATTAAAGTTTATACAGTTTGACTCGAAAAAATTAAAGTAAACGAATACTCTAGGACGGATGGGGTATTTGAATATTTGAGAAAATTTATTAATTTTTTAACATTTCTATTGTGTTTTTAATAATAAAAAATATGGGGGCGCTGCCCCCGGACCCTCTTAATGTGCCCCCCCCCCCCACTCATGGCCTCCTGGCTCCGCCACTGCACGTGGGGCCTATTAATCGATTCAAATCTTCGTGAAAGAAGACTTTTGCCTGCATTTGTATTGTTGGACGAGTTGTGTTATCAGTAGCAAAGATGCGCCACTTCTTGATTACACATTATGAACTGAGTATGAACTTTTTCACTGATTTACAAGTAGTGAACTCTTCTTGATTATTTTGAAAAAACTCAAAAATTTACGGAGTATACTGAATTGAAAAATATCACAAAGAATTGAACCACATCTAATCAACTAGTTGGTTTGATATTTGAGAGTGCTACGCCGCAATTTTCCATACCGAAAATCCAAAATCGAACATAAATGTTAATATATTCTAAATACAGAGTATATTAATTTTATTTTTAAATCAATCCTTCTATAAAATGAATTAGAAAAATATATAAAATTTATAAATATCTTCTCAAATACGGACAATGATGAATTTGAATTTTTAATCTAAAATTAGAATACTATTATATATTTATTTAGATGATCATTTAACTGAGCAACTTGCTTACCCCAAAATTCTTCCAACATCTTCTAGTTTTTTTCCAACTCCTTCCAATCGCTTCTAACAAATTCCAATTGCTTGCAACGGGCCCAAAAACTTGAAGAACTCCATAATTTAAAATGCAATGCACTGCTCCCTCAATTCCGTATCTTGCATTGTCTCTGATGAAATACTTTAACCATTAATAATCTCTATTTATATATAAATATAGATTATAAAAATATGATATTACAAAATTAGTATATTGATATTATATTTATATTATACTCCGTAATTCAACGTATCTTTTCCATGATTTATAATCAAGTTTAAAAACATTAAGCACACTTGTCAACATGAGAAAAAGATATAAGACAAGGGAATAGCAATTTGCCCATTAGTCATACTAGATTCGTACCCGGCCCGTACGTTGCACGGTCAATAATTTATCTAAAATGTAGAAATTAAGAACCTAAAAGAATATTAAATTTAAAGTTTATTATAAAGTGTATATTGTACTTAATATATAATTTCAAAATAACATAAATTTATCACGAGTTAATAAAAAGTATTAAAAATTATTAAAGGTACTCCACTATATAATTTGAAAATATTATTCTAGACTTGATCTAGAATACTCCACAATATAATAATTTCTAGACTTAGCTTAACATCCTTAGAATTGGTCTATATAGCAAATCCCATCTACTAATTTACACCATTAAAGAGAGTATTTTTTAAAAAATATATTACTCCGTAATCATTCAGTATCGTCCAACAAAGAGTACACAAAAGCCATAAAAGCCATATTTGTTTTTTTAGTACAAAGTGAAGAATTGTTATTTTCTATGAATAATAACGGAGGGCCAAGCCTCGTATAAATAATTACAGTAGAGTCCTAATTACGGAAAGAAACCTATACAAGGAAACTAACATGTATACAATGATTACACAATTAATATTAAATATATGCATAACATATTTAACACAAAGGCACAAAGCCATAATATTTGTTTGATATAAACAATGCAAAGAAAATTTTAAATACAAAAATGATAAACCTAAAAGCTATAAACACACTTCCAATTTTAAATTTAGCTTTTTTTTTTGTATAGTTTTACTTTTAGTAATGGTAAGATCTGCGTACACATGCGCTCCCCGAACTCTACCGTTATGGGATTCTACTGGGTTGTTCTTGTACAATTATGCTTATCGTGACATGTCTCTTCATCCACGACATGTTTAAACACTTTCCATTGTGATACACTTCGACCATTAATATAACACACACATGATGATAAAGATAATAAAACATAGAAAGCTAAAGTGAAATATAGGAGCTAAAGAGGAGCTATAGAAAAAAGAGATGATTCCCCATACCCCTGTTAAAAAAATAATCAGCAATATTTGCAAACTTGCCCAATATTTGCAATGTAATTAAAAGGTCTAAATTACTGATCTTATTTTGACTATGGATCCACTTCAATCTGCATCATTCCTTAATAGCTACCGGCATCCACAACACACTTGTGACTAATTGAATAAACTTACCACGTGAACTCGATGTCTTTTAAAGTAAGATCCTTTGGCTACATTGACACCCAATATTCAAAGAAACCAATTACTCTATAAAAGTATATCAAATCTTAACACCCTTGTTAATTACTTTAGAGAACTCTTGAACACAAGAATAAACTTAAGTTAAATGTAAAATCTGACAAAATATTTCAAAAGAGATTAAATAGAGCCCATATATTAATCAGGCCCAATGTAAATAAGTGAAATAATTAAAAAGAAAGAGAAGTGACGGCCCAAACTAGAAAACCGAAGCAACGCAGAGAGTTGAGAACGGAAGAGAAGATACATTTCTTCTTCTTCTTCCTCCCAATTGGCTAATGGTGCTGCGGCTGAACCCTCTAGGTATATACTTTCTTTAATATATTCCTCTCCTTTTTGCTGCCGATTAATTGAATGTTTTTTTCTCTCTCAATTTTTTTTCCGATGAATGTTTTCGATGAACAATTGCTTTTGTTCGGCGATGATTGATTATTTGGTGAATGTTAATTGGTTTATCAAATACTACTTTTCATTTGAATTGTTTATTAACTCTTATTTAATTACAAACATAAAAGAAAAAGTATGTATTAATCATTAGAAAAATGAATCGAATTAATACTGTAATCAGTTGGAGGGGGGCACTCCTCCCTCTTTATTTATTGTTTTTTGTTCTTTGTTTATTTGTTTATTACTCATTTTTTTATTGTGCTCTTTGGAATGATCTAAATTTGATTTTCTTAGAGGTTAAAAAGTTGAAGAACTAACTCATCTCAAAGCTAAGCTGGTAGATCTATTCCAGACATTGTTATTTAGTAGTAATAAACAGTACTAAACCTATGGCTTGCTACAACCTCTCTTTCTTACTCTCTAATCAATACCAAACACTCAATAGAAAAAGTCCTCCAAAATGGTATTCACATCCTCCAAATAGAAAAAATAGAACAAGATGGTATGTTGGGGTGGGATTCTAATGTTTTGACATGAAAAGATGATTCGTGTTTTAAGGGGTTTGCTTTTTGGCACACACCAATGACACCATAAATTCCTCGTTCAACTAATCATGTTTTTCTTCGCTGTTATAATTGGTTTACCCCTTTAATAGATTCATTATTTGGCTTGAACATGTCAATTGTCAAGTTTTTGCTATGTTTTTATTCCCTTAAATTATCTAAAATTAATAAATACTTTGCAATAATAATAATAATAATAATAATAATAATAATGAAATTAGTGGTATCAGATCAATTTGTTTCATATAAGGTATATCCGTATATGTTCTCTCTTCTCTTATTCACTTCATTTTTGTTACTCTGTGTGTTTTCTTTTACATCTTTGTTTTTGACTATTTTTCTCTGCTTCACTGTCTTTTACCCTGTATTATACTATGTTTCTGCTGCCCTTCTGTTATACTCCGTATTACGTATGTCTAAACACACACTTCCTCTGCCCTAAAAAACTTGTTGTGACCCACGTTTACTTAATACGGAGTAGGAAATAACGTGATTGCGTTCTCGGGCACCCGAAAAAGTGGGTAAAGGTTTTGGGACAATCGGTATATAAACTCCTGTGCGTGTGTGTGTAGGATATTACAAAAGGCATATAATTCTGAGGGTTTTTATTTCAAAAAGTCTTACTCAATCAATGTAACAAATATCACTGCACAAAAATAGATATTCTTCGTGTGAGCCCACGAGTGTTAGCTTACGCAAGTCACATTTTATCTTTTTACCTCAATTGAGTTCTTCACTAGTGAGGGCTTTACATTGTCCCAAACTAGTAACAGCTAATTTTCTAAAACAACCAAAAAAATCTCTACAGCCTCGGCCAATGTATCTTCTCACCGGTTGAAAATATATGGTTCATACCTCATAGATGAATTAGTTGTATAAAACCCTTCTGTTAAAGTGTTAAATATACTGGACACCAAGCATCTAATTGCTAACTTAAGTGAAGTTCTTATTTATTTGTTTGCTACTTTGCTTGTTTGTTTTCCTTTAAATTTTCCATGGGCAGCAATGCCTCAAGGCATTCTAGGGTCTAAGGTCTAACAGACAGAATTGGGGTTATTATGGGATTGCTGTGTCCTTTATGGGTTTCCAAATCAGAGGATGGCCTTTTTTACCATTTAGTGTTTATCTGTTTATGCCTTCACACACTTGTGCACCACTTGGATTGTTGGAACTATTTTTGTGTCATTAAAATGTGCAATCTTGGTTGCTAGCACAACTAAGTGAAACTTTATATGATTGGGATTGGTTTCATGAAATGTACTAATTTAGTCCCAATTTATTGGCTAAAATGATTTATCACTAATTTATGCATATGCTTTTTTTTCCAGAACACTTGGGTGGTGAATATTAGCACTTAAACTAAAGAGCCTCTGTCATTAATCGAGAATACCATATGAATCGGATGAAATATTGGGCTCTTAGAAGTCAATACTTCCACTCTTTGTCTGCATTTCAACAACTTGAACAGACATCAAGAAAAGCTTCTGCCTTGATAGAAAACTCTACCAACACAAATGAAACACCTAAGATTAAGAAAAAGAAATTTGTATCTCATGAAGTGGCAATTAAATTAATAAGGCGCGAGAATGATCCACAGCATGCACTGGAAATCTTCAACATGGTTTCTGATCAAGAGGGGTTTAATCACAACAATGCCACATACGGTATTATCCTCCACAAATTGGCTGCTTGCAAAAGATTTGAGATGGTTGATGCTGTTCTTCACCAGATGTCCTATGAGACTTGTAAATTCCGTGAAGGTATATTCATTAACCTCATGAAGCATTTCTCGAAGTCATCTCTTCATGAAAAGGTGCTGGATTCGTTTAATGCAATTGAGCCAATCGTACGTCAAAGGCCAACTCTTAGGGCCATTAGCACGTGCCTCAATCTCTTGGTGGAAGCCAACAAGATTCATATGGCTAAGCAGTTTCTATTACATGCCCGTGAAAATCTCCATTTAGAGCCCAACGCGTGCATTTTCAACATACTTGTCAAACATCATTGCAGGAATGCAGATCTTGAGGCAGCGTTTGAAGTGGTTAAAGAGATGAGGAAGTCACAAGTTTCTTATCCCAACTTGATCACATACTCAACACTCATGGATGGGCTGTGCCGGTGTGGAAGAATCCAAGAGGCAATCAACTTGTTTGAAGAAATGGTCTCAAAAGATCAGATAATACCTGATGCTCTGACTTATAACATCTTAATAAGATGGGTTTCTCAAGGAGGGGACATCGAAAAAGGTAGGAGAATATTGGATTTCATGCAAAAGAACGGGTGCCCACCGAATTCCATTAATTACACAACCTTGATGCATGCATGCTGTGAGCAAGGAAGATTAGACGAGTGCATTGCGATTTTCACTGAAATGAAGGGTTATTTCAATAAACTTGATACGGTTTCCTATACAGTTCTTATAAACTGCATGTGTAAGTGCGGCAGAGTTGATGAAGCCGTAAATTTGCTTGAGAAGATGAAAGAAAACGGTCACATATCCGATGATGTTGCAGTTAGGATTATACTTGCAGCATTGTGCAAGGATCACAAGTGGGATGAAGCTTTGCATTTAGTGGAGAGCTTATCTAAGGAGGGGGTAGTATACCTTAGCAAGGGATGTTACCGGATCGTGTTGAATGTGCTTTGCAATGAAGGTGAACTGGACAAGGCCATGGAGTTGTTGGGGATGATGCTGAGGAGGGGCTTTTGGCCTCACCACGCCACATCAAACGAACTGTTGGTACGATTCTGTGAATCTGGAAAACTTGTCGAGGCAGCATTCGCATTGTATGGACTGGTGAACGTGGGATTCAAGCCCGACCCTCGCACGTGGGGCCTATTAATCGATTCGAATCTTCGTGAAAGAAGACTTTTGCCTGCATTTGGATTGCTGGACGAGTTGTGTTCTCAGTAGCAAAGATGTGCCACTTCTTTAAGTTCATAATAGAGGAGGGGCTCAATTAGAAATTTTTTTCCCTCTGTTGAACACAAATGCCCACTCATATGATTCCAGTCTAACCTTCTCATTTCTACTTTTTTTGTGTGGAAATTGTTTCATATTTTTATTGCAAGATGAGATTAATATCCAACAATTTTTGTTTGGTCTCTTGTGAGGCTTTTCCATCCATTGTGGCTCGGATAAAAGGTGGCTATTGAGATCAATTGGCTACTGGTCTCTATATTAATAAAAATGGAAGAAATAAATATGAATGGCTTGTTTGGTGACTTTTACAGGATTGAAATGATATAAATTGTTCATGGAGCTGCCCAGGTTCTCTGGTTTTGTTCATGGAGCTGCCCAGGTTCTCATTTGGACTGCCCAGGTTCTCTGGTTTTGTTCATGGAGCTGTTATGGTTTTGTTAAGTGGAATGGGTTACAACCAGCCACTTGGAATTGTTTCTGTGTGGCTTGAACCAACTCCTGTGGTGTTTAGGCTATGTTTTGCTGTTCTCCAGGGCTGGGCATTGGCATCACTGGGTTTGGCTAGGCTACTTCATTGGACAGCCACCTTAAGCTGCTGTTGGCACTTCTTGATTTTCATTGCTGCCATTTTCGAATAGCATACTCCTTTGTGCTGTTTGTTTGCTGAACTCAATCTCTTGAGGGATGGGATGGCATGCAAAGGTTGTTGGCAGACCAACCTTATCCCTTGCACCGGGTGACTTTTGTTTGCTGTGGTTTGGTTACGGAAGTTTTGGGGCTGACTGTGGTTTCTTCACCAACTGGTTCACTGCCCAGAAACTTCACTGAACACTTCCCAAAATCACTGCGCTGGATTTTTCTCTTTGGACAGCACCTAACTTCTGTTTTGGCATGGCTAGAGAGTCTTCACGCTGGGGCTGTTGTACAGGGTTCCAATTCTGATTTTGGTGGGGTTGAACCTTGCTGGTCATGGGAATTGCTGTACTTTGAGCTGCCACGAGTCACACTTTTACCCCTTCTTTTTGAACATCAACTGAAATGGAAACCATTGTTGAGCCTTGGGCTCCAATGTTTCAACACCACAAAAGGGATGGATTCGAAGTAACCCCCCCTGGTGATTGAATTATGTTTCAACCATATTAGTTGCCGGTTTGGGCTGGGGGCAGATTCTTGTGGTGATGTTGTGGTGGCTTATGGACTTCACCACCCGGGCTACCTTGTGACCTGTGTGGAGGAGAAGGACATATGCATGGCTATTCCCACCATCACACCTTTGACCTTCACTCTCTTTTTGGGTCAATTTTTTTGCATGAGCATGGTGATGCCATACCCAGTCTGATGTGGATACTAGTACCATAACCTCTGGCATTTGGCAATGGTGTCTCCTTCGTTCATGGGTACGACATTTCAAAACTGAGGGTGAACCTGATGATCCTAGCATTGCTGAGGGATATGTTGATGTAGTGGCAGTCATTAACGCTTGTGACCCTCCGGTTTTGGTGTCTATGTTGATGTAGTGGCAGTCATTAACGCTTGTGACCCTCCGGTTTTGGTGTCTTGATGATTACCAAGGCTCTCATGACCATGGACGCTTAAATGTTCCAATGATGAAGGAACGAACCCATACCTTCGGAGGATATTTTGAATGATCATGCTTTTGAGGAATACGATGAGGATGATGACGCGCGAGGACGAGATAGGACCTGGGGATGTGATGGTCATGTTCTGCGTGGTGTTCATTTTCCTTGTGCTTGTACTTGTTTACTCATGTTTTGTTGATGGGCGTGCGTCCCTTGGCATGTGTGCCATTCTCTCTTTTTGGAAAAATGCTAGGGGTATGCCCTGATGCATTGTATGTTTATTCGTGGATGTACTTTGTATTGACTCTTGGATACTAATAATTTACATCTTATCCTTGAAAAAAATAAAATAAAATAAAAAAATAGAAGTGTCAAGCGAGATTTGAAATTTGTGGGTAGTGGAGGGTGGGGGTGCAATTAAAGGAAGTATGAGGTCAGTTCGGGTAGGGACTGGGAAAGAGAGTTTGTCGGGATTAAAAATGGTAAGAATTATCAATTTTTTTAAATGAGACATTTTTAAATGGGCCGAACTGCGACCCGCATAGACTTAGACTTCCGGTCCGGTTTCAGTCAGAAATCCGTTTCCTGTGCGACCCGGGTCAAAACCAGCAGTTCACGGGTTAGGTTTATAACTCTGAAAAAAATACGGAGTAAGTTTATAAAATGAGTGTGTGCCTAAAGATCAAGAAAGAATTTGCTTTGACCTTGGTCGCACTAAAAATTAGTTTAAAAATTCTTGGAGACAACATCTATAATTTCGAGTAGAGATAATATCTATATATAGACATCCTCTCCAAATATTATTTTGTGGGGTTGTGGTTGTTAAAAATAAATGAGAAAAATGCTTAAGTCCCAAACAAAAAAATACAAAATTCCGTAATTCACAATTTATTTGTGAGCCAAATAAAAAATAAAATATCCTCAAATAAGTTTAAAATAAAAACTTAAATTCAAAAATAATAGATTTATGACTTTTTCATTTGTGATTATAGTATTTTCCTAATAATTATAGTGTGAATTGGGTGTTTAGTTTTGGGCAGATTTTTTGGTTAAGGAAAAAGAAAAAGAGAAATTCGTATTGGGCTCAAGTCTCATTCTTACTGCAAGCCCAATTCCTTTGCTCTGAAACCCTACATTTTCTTGTTATTAACCTACCGCCTCTCTCCGTTCTTCAGATTGCAGACTTACGTACTCGAGGCGAGAGCATCTGGGTTCACCTTCTTCCCTTCCTTTGAGCAGCGGCGGCGAGAACCAGGATCTGCAAGGGTAAGTCGATTTTTCATAGAGTTGAATTCGTAGTTTTGAATTTGTAAGGTTAAATCGATGATTTCAGTTTGATTCAGTTTTGAATATGTATGGTTAAATCTGTTTTGGATTCTCTGTGAAATTTGAATACGCGGTTTTCGAACTAATGTTTCCCTGAATTCTGAAGTTTTCATGTGTGGCTAGTGTTATTTCAGATTTGCAGATTCTGTTTATGGAATTGTGCTTGATGTTTAACTTCGTAGGAATTGCATTAATTGAGCAGTATATCACTAGACTGTTCTGAGTAGCTAATTGCCCAGAATCTGAAATTTATGATTTTAGATGATAAGTTTTGAAATTTATGCATCATGTTCAGTTTTGATTTTTTTCTTCTGTTGGAACAATGGTGTTTTAATCAATATTTGAACTGATCATCTCCCAAGATTGCACAGAATCTGAAATTTATGCTTTTAGATTATATGTTGATTTTCACTCAAAATTCTTATCATTGCAGCTTAAATATCAACATATCGTGCTTTGTGATAGAACATGAAGTGAATTGCCTGGTTTTTATTGTCAAGATGATCACATTCATTGGGCTCCAACTAAAACATATTTGTTCTTTCTTGGTGTTGTTCACAGATGGATAACCAAATCAAGTATGCTGTTGTGGTGAGGGTAATGGGTCGCACCGGATCCCGGGGTCAAGTGACCCAGGTGAGAGTCAAGTTTAATGATGACTCCAATAGGTTTATCATGAGGAACGTGAAGGGACCAGTCCGAGAGGGCGACATCCTAACTCTTCTGGAGTCTGAGAGGGAAGCCCGGAGGCTGCGCTGAAGACCTTCTCGGGGGATGGTATTATCGTTAGAGAGGGTTATGATTGTCATTCCCTCTTTTAAGCTTTTGGTTTTTGGTATGTTGGGATGACTATGTTCCTGTTTTTTGAAGTTTTCTTGAAAGTTTGGTTTAAATATGTTTGGATGAGAAATCATGACTTGATGGTTTTGATCATGTGAGACTTCCTTATTAAGTAAACTAGTTGGTGTATTGCTAAGTGGTGTGTTATTTGTGTTATGATCATTGCTTGTTCTTTATGCCCACAACCATTTTGTCAACTATTAAGTTAAATTAAGCTTTTTATTCTCTCTAAGGTTTGATCACCTCCATCCCGACCCTCTTTTTCTTTCTACTAATCAAAATTTAAAACATTCACATCCCATCACTTCCATTCACTCACAATAACATACATATTATTTTTATCATTTTACATCATATCTCTTTAAACACCATCAAGCCCGTCTAAGTTTCCTCCATAACACATGGCCTAAGTATGTGCTTGAGTTGGTGATTGTTTGGTTGGTTGGAGAACCATTTGTGTTCACTTTCACTATGGTTTTTCATGCCCACTTCCAATGATCCTATAGTTCCAACCTATTTGTGAAAACTTCTAAGTTTTTTCTTTTAAACCTATGGGGAAAATATTTTAACACATGCATTTTATGTTGGGGCACAAACATTATGTGTTTACTTTTGGTATACAAATGATGTACAATTCTGGATACCTCTATCATTCCCCAACTTATATGTGGATGTTTTTTGGTGCCATCTTAAATGTTGGTGTATTTCTTTGGGTACACTTTTTGGTGTACCATAACATGGTTGTTAATTAAATGAATTTGACAAGAAAAAGTACAATTAATGATCCGAAGACATTAGAAAAGCAAACGTACTTTTTTTTGCCCTAAGACTTTGTCGTTAAGGTTTTAGGTCGGAGACATTTGGTTTGGATGATATGATATGAATTTTTGGAGATTGAAATTTGGAGCCTGGAAAATTAAAATATGGAAACTAGAGTACATCTATTGGCTAAGGTATGGCGTCTATGATAAATCTAATGATTTTTCTTCTATTAACATGCAATATAAGCTAGTGATTTTTCCAGTTTTGATTTTTGGAAGGGGAAGTATAGAAGTTTGAGAAAAGGGAAATGACGAAAATTGAAGCGCGTAGAATTTGAGAAGAGAAATGTCATAGTGGAGAGGACTTAAGATAGTTGAAACAAGGGCATTTATATCCACTTAGTCCAAATTAAAATATTTATTAAACAAGTAAAAAATGTAAGTTGAAAGGTTTTATGAGACAAAAAATTACACGAATTATGACCATAGACAAATGACATATTAGAGCAAAGGAAGCGGCGAGACATTGCCTTCCACGCCACCTCAATTTCCTTGTGCCTCGCATGGCATCACTATTCCTCCATGGTTTGAAAGTCATGGGCGAGGCAAACTATTCCCAATTTTTTTTTTTTTTGCTATTTTTATTGTACGATAAAGAAGACTTCTTTTATAAGGAGTTCATCTATTTTTATGAAAAAAGACAAGTAAAAACATTGATTTTCCACTGCATCATATGTCATGCCACTCACTTGTTCCACGCTGAATGAATTATTTTTGATTGATTGAATTGTTCCATTTCACAGTGTAGTATTCTATTTTTGCCTCCCAATTGCACATGTTCTTGGTGGACATGAATCAAGTTTGGGCAGGACGAAGGTTATACCAATAATTACTACTCGGGTAGAAGTTACTAAACCCAAGTTTAATTTTACCCGTCTCGATAAAATATGAGTCATATTCCGTCTAAGCTTGTCCATTTAAAAAAAAAAAAAGTTGTGACCAAGGCCCGAGCCAAGCCCGTATGAATTATATAAACATGGAAATAATTAAAATCTATTTAAAAAATAAAAAAATTAAAAAGAAGATATAGTTCTATAAGCTTTTGTTTAAAAATGCAAAAAATAATTAGCACAACATAAAAATTCTCGAGAAGAAAAGAGAATAAAACTATAATCAAAATTGAGATGTTAAAAGGTTCCATGAGCATGTGAACAAAAAAGGGCCTATGGCGCTAGACATCTCCAACGCATGCAAAATACAGCTTGCAAAAGACTAGTGTGTGTATTATGTATTTATGTTGTTTGGTTTTTGGTGGGTGTCGTTTTGACCACCTTAGCCTGTCGTTTATTTGCTTTTGTGTTTACATGTGATTTGGAGGATTGGATCATAGAATTCATCAATGGTTATAAAACATATATATCAAACTAACCCACGTTGATTAAATTAACTTGTACATTAGTCCTTGTCACATGCATTTGTTATCCTTCAATTCCTTTCTATCATCAATTGCAATAAACAGTTTATTGTAAATCACGATATAATTTTAGTCTGATCGTTAGAGGATTTATCTTGTGTCACAAAGAGTCACTCCAATGGATGCATGGTTGTGAATGTAGCGAATTATTTTGATTTGATTTGTGATTCATAACGGTTTGTATTAAATCATACTCCGGTATTTTTAAAAAATCGAATAAGAATACAAATATTTGTGTGTGCGCGTCTATGTGTGTGTGTGTGTATGTGTGTGTATATATATATATATATATATATATATATATATATATAGACGCACACACACAAAGTATTGCATTGAAGAGATGGTCACAAGGCTAAATGGGGAACCTTACCACACGAGTTTGATCCTCAAAAGAGATAACTTTGAGCGTATAAGTTAAAACTAAACAAATAATATGAGACAGAACCACACATGTAATATTTTACAAGATAAATCAAAACATATCTAGTTTAATTACAAAAAATCAAACTAGACAAACACATTGAGACAAAGATACTATAATGATGTTGAAATAATCACTTGAGAATTATTAATCAACTTCTTCCATTCTACAAAACTTTTTTCATTTTCATGTATATCCATCGAGAAATAATATTTTTTACTTTTTTATTGAAAAGAACATGCACGTGATTTAAAATATTTCTCTTTTAAATAAGTTCTAATCAGTAACTTTTTCACTATTTTTAATTTTTTTCAATATTTTAATCTTTATGAAGAACATGAACACTCGACACCGACATTGTCAAGAGTGAAATTTCGAAATTAATTAGTTCTTTTGTATCTTCTCTTGACCAGCTAATAAACTTATGAAGATGTGGCAATGCTTGTATACTCAACTAATAGAGTTGCATGCATAAATAATCTTTCTTTTATCTTCTATAAATAGGTAAATGGTCTTTAGATTTTCAAAAATTATGAAATAATCTTTATGGTAAAATAAGTTATTGCATAACTAGTCATTCCTTTAATGAAAACGTGAAACACGCAAACTATGCACATACGATGCAAAAATGTGAAGTTTGTAAAAAATAAAGATAATCTAGCAAAATGGCACTGGTCTTCGCGGTTAAAAGCATGGAAGAGTTTTCTTCCACCTTTTATACCATGCTACATTAACTTATAATAAAACTATTTAAAGAAGATCACAATGGAAAACATAAAATTCTTGTGACAATTGAAACAAAATATAGAAGATATTGTACTATGGTTTAAGCTTTTCAAATGATTGTTTAATGTAATAGATTCACATCAATTTTTTATTTTGTAAACTCAAATTTGAAGTTCAGAAGTTAAAAGACAAACAAGTATTTTGGAGCTATAGATTAGAAATTGAAACTTGCAAATCCATGATGAAATCATAAAAACTTAATATATAGTACGGAGTATAAGTTAAGGATCTATTTCATGAGCATAAGATATATTCTGTAAATGTTAACAAAAATTACCATTATATCAACACAAAATATTGGTGCATCCCTGCGGTGTACAAAATGAGGCAAAAATACTTGAAATACAAATAGCTTTACCCAACCACCTTCCATCGCTGATCACTTCCATCTCACCAACAATAATTAATTCGATATTATTAGATTGTTGTTGTTGCTGTGGGTATTAGTGAATGGTGATATTTACACAATTACCCTCCATAGCCAGCCTATGATAATATGTAGACCAGAGAAACTGAACAACAAAATTGTCCTTTCAAGATCATTATTGTAATAAAAAATGTACAGTTTGGTGCATTTTTTTTTGTTGCACAAATATTATTGTGTAGAGTGAAAATGATATTTATGGTAGTGTAAAGTGTTGCATGTGCCAAGTGCCCCCCCCATTCAACTCCACGTGACCTCAAGCGACATAACGGAAGCGATTTTCATACTTTCTTCACCGGCAATCGACTGATCGCCGGCGCGACGTCGCCGGAGACCTCGACTCACGACTCCCGAACACCAAGCCCCGCCGTCATCCACTCACCGCCTCCGTCGCACTCCGGTGCCTGTATAAACTCCTGATTTCGCCGGTTTTTTCCTCCTAATTTCTTCATATATGCTGTGAAGGTATTGGAAATCGAGATGGTTAAGAGGCAAGTCCCCGATTGGCTCAACAGCTCCCTCTGGTCTTCTCCGGCTCCTCCTGCCGAGGCGCCTTCCCCGTTGCTGCAGCAACAACCGTCAGCTCCTCCGCCGTCTGCAATCCGCGGCGAGGATGCCGCCGATCGCCCCTCCCGTTCCGTCACCAAATCGACGAAGACTGGAGCTGATTATCCGGTCGAGCGGCCGGTGATCCCTGCGCCTCCGCCTGCAATTAAAACAGACGCGCGCCGTCATAAAGTGGAAATTAGGGATCCGTTATGCGGTAATAATTATAATAGCGATGAAGACAATGAAAGCTCAGCCCGTAGCTCTACCACATCCGCCTCCCCTGCTGCAGCCAGCTCTTTAGCGGAGGATTTTTCTCGCCAAGCACAGCTTTGCCAAGTGGTCTCTTTCCCCCTCAATCTGCACATTTTTTCTTTCCTTTGTATTTTATTATAGTTGGCATAATTCATTGATATCCCTATGCCTTTGAATTTTCCATAGTATGCACATGAATTGATTTCTGCAGAATGTCACACTCACCTCTTCATTTTTCAATTCTCCGAGGGAGTATTGTATTTATCAGTTTCTTCATTTGATAGCTGTCAAGAAAGACCATAAACATGGGGGAAGTTAGGAAGCTAGCTTCGCAAGGAATACCTGATGGAGCTGGCATTCGTGCAACAGTGTGGAAGGTACAAATGTTAATTAAAGTTACTGTCTGAAAAAATAGCTCTTTGTTGGATACATACGGTCCTAATTTAAAAATTTCGAAAGAGAAATCTTTTGTTTATGTGTACTCATGTCTATAGAAGAATGTGAATTCACTGCTTGCAGCTACTGCTGGGGTATCTTCCAATTGATAGATCATCATGGCCATTGGAGTTGACAAAGAAAAGGTCCCAATACAAGCATTTTAAGGATGACCTTTTGATGAACCCTGTAAGTTATTATAATCAATGCATCAGTTTAATTAGAAAAGGTAGTTTGGTTGCTTGTGCAGTTTTTAGGCAAAACCACTTCAACTTGGTGTCTTTGTTGACTTTCTAATTACTCAACCAATTTTGGAAGTCCTTGGAAATTCTGATTGTGGTTATGGCTAGGCAGTCTGAGATTACAAGAAGGTTGGAGAAATCAACTATTGATATTAATGAACCAAATGGTGAAGGCAAGGGTTTACTCTCAAGGTCAGAAGTTACTCATGGAGAACATCCTTTAAGTCTTGGAAAAAATAGCGTGTGGAACCAATTTTTCCAGGTAAGATATTTGTTTTTGTTTTCACAAACAGATAGCGTCATTGTCACCATCATTATCCGCAACTAAATCCCAACTAATTAAAATTGGCGGAAATAAAATTTATGGTGCTAGTTGATTGTAAATTTACCTGTAAATTCATAGTATATGCCAGATTGTCAGATGCCCTTTGTGTCGCAACCTATCTAAGAAGTAATAATGAATATTGAGAGGAAATTTCTTAAACTATCGTCAAAGGATGATTTCTACGTGGATGAAATATATCATAAATCAAAAAGGTTATAAAAAAAGCACCGTGATATAAAGAAAAAAAGTGGACTAAACAGCACCATTGCAGAACATTATGGAAAATGTCTCAGTGCATACGATGCCCTACATGCTTGCCTTGAATGTGAATTCCATACGGAATAACTCGGCATCATTTTCCCTTAATCCTGGAGTATATGAATTCACACTCTCAATTTAGGAAGAGCTAACGATTCTAACAAAAGAAATATGTGGCATTGTCATGGCCTTCTCGCTTTACAATGGATTATATTTACACTATCTTTGTCTGGATTTAATTGTACATTTTTCTTTTTTGGGGCTTCAGGAATTAGTTGTACATAGTATACTTGCCAAATTTATAATAAGCAAATTATTGTGAGTTGTAAACAATTTCCCCTAAAAGAGCATATTAGCATTTTCTAGGATTTTTTTGTTATTTTACTCTCTTTCCTAAAAGTTGAGGTATTTTTAGAAATGAACTAAATCCGGACGGAGGGAGCAATAACTAGTACTGGATCATATATCTTGAGTTAAGCAAAGAGTATAGCTGTTGTGATTATATTGTTTTTATGAAACTAAGTAATCATATATTCATATGTATGTCATATCTACATACTCTGTATGATCCATGCATTTTTATCTCCTCTTTTTTATGACCATGTTAGCTTGCTTGGCATTCATAAATTAAAGATGCTACCTGGCTTGATGTTATGCTGATGCCCAGTAAAATTATTTTACTCCTATAGGATACAGAGATCATGGAACAGATTGAACGCGATGTCAAGCGTACTCACCCAGATTTTAACTTTTTCTCTGGGGATACACCCTTTGCGAAATTAAATCAGGTGAGATCTACTTTGTTAGGCATGAATTCAGTCTAATGTTCAGTTTTTCTAAAGGGGTCTAGAATTCAGTTAATTAGCTTATTACATGTCTTCCTTTCAGGAAGCTCTGAAGGATATCCTCATTGTATTTGCAAAACTGAATCCTGGCATAAGATATGTGCAAGGGATGAATGAGCTCTTGGCACCACTCTATTATGTGTTCAAAAATGATCCGAATGAAGAAAATGCAGTAAGTGATTTCGTGTTTCCTTTTTAAGTATTGTACTACTGTAGATCCATCCCAGTGAGCATGCCTTACTGCACTATTCTTAGACAATAATAAGTTATAAATGAAGGGTGTCAAGTGTGAAAAGCAGCTTGTGGGAACTTTCTATTTATAAAATCTTCTTTTAGCTTCATTTCGCTAATTTATGGGGAGTGTGCTGGTGTATGGCTTCTCTTGATAAACAATGTACTCTGTTAGTCTTTTCATTAGTATCATTCATCATTACCATTATTATTCATTTTCTGCTTGCATTGCTCTTCATCTTTTTGAGGTGCCAAAAGTATAAATAGAAAACATTATATACGAGCATTGAATGATGGAGGGATTTAGAAATCAAGTTTTATTGATTTTGTAAACACCAAGAACCTTCACAAGGGTTCATCTTGAGAGCTTGACACCTTGATGGATTGACGATATCATATTTGCTTGTGTCAGTTGTGTATATATAATTACACATATAACTCTGTCCAAAAAAAGAAGTCATGTTTCATCGAGGCACATCCTTTAAATTTTAATAAGGTACTACTCTTGCAAATCATCATACTTAACCAGTTAGGCTTTTTTTTTTGAAAATCACATAAAACTCAATGAATATTAGCTTCTTCAGTAGAAAATCAGACTCTTTTTTTGATGAAAATAACTTTTGAAACATGCCTCTTCTTTTGGGAAGGGATTATTTGTTATATTAATGGGAAAAGAAGGTATTAATTAATAATGAGGAGGGATTACAAACACAGAAATAGATCTCTCTCTCTCTCTCTCTCTCTCTCCCTCTCTTTCTCATAGAGAGAGACAATGGGATTTGTTTGTTCGGGCTTGGGAGTAGAGTGTAGAATGAGAAGGGTGAGATTGTCTCTTATTGTGTCTCCTTCTGTCACTTCTATAGTGTAGCAGCTTTATTTTTCTTTGAAGTTAGTGTTCTCATCAACTTCCACTTGCAAGCTATGCAGGCTGCCGCAGAAGCGGACACATTCTTCTGCTTTGTGGAACTTCTAAGTGGATTTAGGGATCATTTCTGCCAGCAACTTGACAACAGTGTTGTTGGGATCCGGTCTACAATTACAAAATTGTCACAGCTTCTGAAAGAGCATGATGAAGAACTATGGCGTCATCTAGATGTGACAACCAAAGTAAGATCTATTATTTGTGTATAGGCCTTCCTAACAAATCATTGCTAACTTTTTCTCTTCTGAGTGGCCAATATGTACACCTTTTCGTTTACTACAGAAGTATATAGCCTACATGTCCACTTCCATAACAATATAATTGAAAAACCTTAACTTTTGTTGTCAACGTTTGTTTTTTCCACATTTGGTGCACGGTTATAGATTCTTTGACACTTTCCATTTGAGTGGATAACCATATATTCGTTACCACTGTTTGTTCTTCCCACCATTTATCCGGTCAGCGTACGTACAATTTCTTTTCTAGATGATATTAGCCCATTAGTGGCTGGAAAGGGCCAAAAGTGGCAACAATCCATTGTTGTGCACCAGTAGTTAAAGTAATCGAAGTTGTGGACCAAAAGACAGAATAACATAATGGTCTTAGGAGCAAAAAGGGAAAACTTCTTATGGAAAGATAACTTGCATTGTGGATAAGGGGTGGGGGGTTAGACATACAATGTTTGCCATAGTATAGTACCAAAGGTGTATCCATACGTGGAGTAGTGGTGTAGTTTAGCTAGCTAGGGACCCAGAACCTGCCCACACTAACTTCAGTCTAAACCTTTGTGGACAATTTGTTTTACTTTTGAAACTTACTGTATGAGTTATTATCATTTACATGGGTTAGATCATCTGTGATTTTATTTGGTAACATTAACTTGAATGTTTGACTTTCCTGAGTTAAAACTTGACTTCTAACGTCAGATGTGATGCTGAATTAAACAGGTCAATCCACAATTCTATGCGTTCAGATGGATAACTCTTCTTCTTACACAGGAATTCAATTTCGCAGACAGTCTTCTTATATGGGACACACTCCTCAGTGACCCTGAAGGCCCTCAGGCAAGTGTGTGTTATTGGCTTTTCTTTTTCTTTTCTTTTTTCATTGTAGCAGGTTGGGCCTTGCTCTTGGTCTTACAGTTTTCATTTTCTTTATACTTTTTTTTGTGTGACCTTTCTTTGACAATTTATGTGAAAAGATAGTTTCATTTAGGCAGTGTTTGGTACAAAGAAAATAAATTTTTGGACAAGCTATATGCTTCTAGACCATACTGCACATATATGCACATCATTGAGATTTTTGGCTGCGGAATGGTTCAGATTTTAGAGTTCTGTAACCCATATCCTCAATGGTCTATAATTGTTCGAAAGTTGATATTACATGTCTCTGAAATTGCACTGCAAAACACTTCTGTCCAAGGAGGTAGGTAGATAGTTAAGTATTCAAGTCGAACCACGGAAATTCGTACCAAAAAATCTCACCACAAGAAACGAATTTTGTCACAATAGAAAACAATTTTCCAAGGATAAAAATCCCATGTCTACCAAAAATGGGAAAATGGCTTTCCCGAAACACCATTTCATTTGTACCAAACACTGCCCTAATGAAACTCGACTCTTTTGGGGACAAAATGCTTATATCTTATTTTAAAGGTTAGATCAAATGCACAATATATTGTTTTTGGTCCTATAGATTATGATATCCAAATTCAAATTGTACACTTTTATCTTCCCATCACTGTTCTAAAACCTAATCATAGAGCATTTTTTCCTTATGTAAACAATGATTTGGTGCATGCACAGGACACACTGCTCAGAGTCTGCTGCGCAATGCTGATAATCGTTCGGAGGCGTTTACTTGCTGGGGATTTCACCTCTAATCTGAAACTACTCCAAAACTATCCATCCACAAGTATCTCCCACTTGCTATACGTCGCCAACAAATTACGCACCACCACATCTGCCTAAACCTCCATTTTTGGATATACTCCGTATTACTTTTAGACNTTTGTATGCCGGGTAAGACATAGTATGTAAATGTCAGATTATTAGAGAGTTTACCTCTTATTACGATTTATAGAATACGATTCGGTTTTATAGAATAGCTAAGTGTGGCAAATGTATGGTGTTGTCTTGTAGATACTTTGAGAGTTTACCTCTTATTATGATTTTTGGTGATATCCTGTCATTGGTTTGGCTGTTTAATCTGGTTGAATTAGCATTGTCTGTGAGAAGAAGATGGCAAACTTGAAGTACCTCAAGCTTTCATTACTCACTAGTCCTTAGAATGTACAGATGGAAATTCTCAAAACTATTTCATGTTCCATCTATTCGATTCTATTATTGACCAAATTTGTTTGTTCCTTTTTTATCCCTCACTTCTCCCTTGAAAATGTATTCCCTCTGTCCCAATTTAAATTGCATCTTTCAGTTTACGATGTTTGATTGGAGTTATTTTTAAATCATTTTATATAAAAAAATAGTGTAGAATTTAAAAATAAAAATTACTCCCTCCGCCTCAATTTATGGTGCCTGTTTCGGTTTACAATGTTTGACTGAAATTATTTTCAAATCATTTTATATGACAAATAGTATAAAGTTAAAAAAATAAAAATTATATATTAAAATACTACATCAAAAGATCTACAAAACTAGTAGTGACAATAGTACTTTATTTTATCAAATTGCTAACAAAAATAGATAAAGAAAGTGAATGTAGTTTGATCCTGTGAATATTGAACAAACACTATAAATTGGGACGGAGGAAGTACATATTTTAAAATATATTAAAAATTCTACAAAATTAGTAGTGACGTGTTTATATTATTTTATCAAATAACTAATGAAAATAAAAAAAAGTGAATAAAATTTGACCCTGTGAATAATAATTAAGTAATTTAATTTAGAATGGAGGGAGTACTTTCTTTGTTACACTAGAATTTTTCATAAGTTACTCCGTATAAGATTTGGAATGCTGTCATTAGGAATATTCATATGGCTGAAAATAATTTAAAATTTTAAAATTAAATGTTAACTATCCTAAACACATTATTCTTAATTTGTTAGCCACGTTTCCTTTTTCCAAGTTTAGCGAGAAGTACAAGTGAATTTTTAAACTATGAGATAAGTTTTGGTGATGTTGTTTGTACAAAAAAAAATTTGGGTACCCTATGTTTTATGGTAAGAACTCTCAGATACATTTTATTTTTAAAATACTCCCGTAAAATACTCCCGAATACCCTAAAATTAGTACTATTAACTTGATGGAGAGAGACTTTCCATCCATTTGTCTGTCAATCCATCACTCCGTCATCTTCATCATCATCATAATCGGTTCTCACAACTATCTTCTTGGGGAAGTCAACTCAATATTGAACGCGAAATTGGTGCATGCGAAATTGGTGCATCTTGTGATAGAGTGATGGGTTGACAGGCAAATGGATGGAAAGTCCCTCTCCAATGAGTTAACACATATATTAGGCTACGGAGGAGTAGATTTTAAAACTCGAAGAAACTAGGGAGCTCTTACCATAAAATATAGAGTACCCAACAACAATTTTCTAGTTGTTTGTAAGAGGATTTATATGGGAAGGGGCTTCCGTTTTTATTTACTCTGATAAAAGAATTGCTCACTCTGTCTCAAACATTCTAATACAATCTTATTATAACTATATTTAAAGTTGTTTCTGATATTATCTTATCTGATCTGGTCTGAATTGATTCCAATAAGAATAAGTAATAAGAATAAATTAAAGAGAATAAATTTTATATTTGGCCATATTTGTAAAATTGATTTGTCTAAAAACATACTCCATATATTTGTGTAATTCACATCCATTTTTATTTTATCTCATTTTGTAACATTAATACAACGGGGCAATCTTACTCTTAAGGGTTAACCTGCAATCCATAATGGAGAATTCAAATATGGCCAAAGGAATGAAACAACCACTAGTACAAAGTTCGAGGGTAAAAGTGTAAAACCCTTGTACAGCTTTTTCTGAGCTACACACATCCTTTTGATTTGTGTCCCTCCAAACCCCAATGAATGGCAAATGGAAGGGATGGTGTGGGGGCCAGCAGTGCAATTACACTTTTTCCAATGAGAACCATGCTACAATAACTCCAAAGTTGACACCACTAGTGCCTCATAGAGAATAATTCCTCACCAAACAATTATTCTCTGTGCAAAAAATAGCTCGATGGCGTAAAATTTGGTGTCAAACTCGGGGTATACTAGCATTATTGTTCCCATGAATAAACCAGCTAGTAGACATTGATGCTTTGGTTATAAAGGGCAAGTAGGATTACAAGTGATGCCTGTGGAAGTGTAAAAAGAAAAAGAAAAGAAAAACTTATAGCCTATCTCTATCCGCCAATGAAACTCGCATTCGATACTTTGTTCTGTAGTTTACTCTCCAACACTCCCAAAACATCATCGGGTGGGCACTTATGAGCATTGTCCGTAGCCGGTTTCTGGCAAAAACACTCGGGCCACGAATTCGTATAGAAAGATTCGGGCGAAATCCTCTTGTGGGGCCCGCCAAAGTTCGTTTTCAGCATCACGCGCCTGACGGCTTCTTCGAACCCGTGCTTCTGTCCCTTCTCTCTGTCAATAAATACAGGGGCGAGGGCTTTGCGGTCCGGTCTTACGGTTGTTCGGAACCCGTAGTACAGCCGGTGTCCGAGGAGGTTATTGGCAAAGTTACTGGGACCATCATATGTTGGCATGAAAATGTCAGACAGGAGACATACCATGTAATCCACAGCAGAGCCTAGCAATCCCCTGTTGTTCTTTGATAACTCGCCCGAGGTGTCCACCGTGCTATGATTCTCCAGGTGAGGAAACATGGACCTGAAGGGTTTCATGAACCGCTCTCCACCGAACAGATCACCCGCCGCTAGATATATCCTTGTTGAGTTGTCGAACCCTATTGCGCGCAAGAGCAGGCCAACCTGCACTAACACTCGCCAGTTTAATAGCAGTGGAAATAAATTTTTTTGGGGAAATAAGCTATCATGAGTCATATATGCATTCATCGTAAAAGATTCATCGTGTTTTCTTCTATTTTCAGATTTTTTTTATTTGTTTTCAATTTTTTTTAAAATGTGAAATGTGTTGGGTAGATCTGTTTCGATATGCGGTTTATATATTACTTCAGACCCTAATTTTAAATTTTGGCATGTTTAACTATCAAAAGTCATGAGATTATGTTTACAGTTATAAAATGTATTTATTGTTTCAACAAAATTTTTCATATTTAACTTGTTGGTAACTTGATTTGGCATGTTACATGAAAAAATTAAATAGTTCGTTATAATACTCTTTTCTAGGACAAAAAAGAACTTCTGATACATGAAACTTTCATTCGACGAGGTATTTGTCATGATACATTAATACCATATTATTATAGACATTCTAAATGTTTTATATACATTGCCTAGATCATTAAAAATGTTTTAGGAGACAATGAAATCAAGAAATTCTTGTTTCCAAAAACTTTTCAGACTTCTGCCTTTTGTTTTTAGATACAGAGTACTAAACAAATGTTTCAATTCTTCAAAAAGAGACAACAGAAGAGGAAAAAAGACTCGGCAAGACAGCAACATAAATGATACCTCTTCTGGAGTTAATGGGCATTTCCCAATTGCCCGTCTTTCACTATAAACAAGTCTCTTTTCTGCAAAATTTTCCATCCTGTACTTCTTCAGAACTTTTTGCTCTTCAGGGGTAAATATATCAAAGCACCTGGATATAACACTTCAGGTCACAATGCTGTAAATTTTTGACAACAATGCACCATGAAAGAATTTGTTTCTTTGATTCTGCAATATTATAGAACTATCTTCCAGTGCTAAAACTTTAAAGAATATTTTTCTGTTTATTCATACGAGCTGATAGCCACCATTAAAGTTACAAGTATTTCCCAGTCAGCTTCTAAGTCCTCATCCTATTTTATCGAGAGGCATGAGTTCCTGCACTTGGGTGCATTCCAAAATATAAGCAAGGCAGCAAACACCGTGTTAATTTTCACAAATTACCTATGTACTGTGAGATCACCTAAACCAAATGCCCAGTATATTGTTTCTTTCTTATGCCACCCAGTAAATTGTTTCTTTAATAAGTGACCACAAAGTAAGCAATTGAACATCATGTAACTCACCCAGCGAATGCTAGCATATCCATCTCGAACCGGAGATGAACTGACATAAAGTGCCCTTGTGTACGAAGTCTATTGACAATTGCATTGCTCAATTCCATTATATGAGGCTTAAACCTAAGAGCATGATAGTTAACTCTACACCTCAGCCGCTGGTACTCTGGATTGTCAATCTCTTCTGCCAGGCGGTGTGAAAATGGAGTTAGATAAATAGCACCATGTTCCTTCATCTTCTCCATAGCATCATTTGTATACCAACTAATAGGAGCATCTCTAGGAGGCCGAAGCTGAATCACAAGAGTTTATATTGACTATACATTAGAAATAAAACCATGTACTCATATTCCATGGACATAACATAACGGCTCATTACCTGAAACGCTTTTATTTTCTTAGTCTTCCCTTTTTTCTGAATTTCAGGAATCCTCTCCACAATCTTTACATCATACCTCAATGTGTTGATAAAATGCTCAACATCATAGATACCATGAAAACCACTGGCCATCAAGAAAATAATGATGATCGATTAACAGTTAAGTTGATAGATGTAAAGATGCAATCTGAAACAATCTCACGCAAAAAAGATAGCATCCATCATTCCATTGAATATCATTTAAACTGTACGTGTCTGCACGAATGAATTGTCTATCTAACAAGGTTTTAAAAGGCGAAAACTAGCCTCAAGGCGGGGAAGCAAAATGCCTTGGGGCGTAAGCCTCGAGGCGGAACAAGGCGTAAGCCTCAGTTCGATTTGAATAAATAACACTTAAATAAGTACTCTGAGATAAAACAAAATGCATAATCCATTGTCAAGTCAAAAAAGCGATAATCACATTTGAAATATGATGAACCACTCTATTAATAATTTAATATATTATAAATTGATTAAAAGATTAATTTATAAACTGCCCAAAAAATTCAGGCTTGAAAGACTGGTGTTAAAAAAACTTTTTAAAAAATACTCAAATTTGCAAATTAGAAGTGATAAAATAAAAAAGAAATGATAGAATAAATTAGTTTTTTTTGAAATGATGATAGAATAAAATTAAACAGATATTTTTAAGGAAAAATTAAACAGGTCAAAGAAAACAAAATATGGAACAAATTTTATTTTCAAACAAAATCCAAAACAAATTGTTGACCAAACATTTTTTTAGTTGCACAAAGAATAATTAAAAGAAAACAAAATCTCGAAGTGTAATTAAAGCTAAAGAGAAATGAAAAAACAAAACCAAATGGGCCTATCCCCTAATTCCCTAGCCCTAAACAAAGAACAAACCAAATATGGGTCGGGCACAAATCCGGAAGTGTAAAGAATGATAAAACAACTCCGTAATTGACTGGCCGNAAAAATTAAACAGGTAAAAGAAAACAAAATATGGAACAAATTTTATTTTCAAACAAAATCCAAAACAAATTGTTGACCAAACATTTTTTTAGTTGCACAAAGAATAATTAAAAGAAAACAAAATCTCGAAGTGTAATTAAAGCTAAAGAGAAATGAAAAAACAAAACCAAATGGGCCTATCCCCTAATTCCCTAGCCCTAAACAAAGAACAAACCAAATATGGGTCGGGCACAAATCCGGAAGTGTAAAGAATGATAAAACAACTCCGTAATTGACTGGCCGTATCTTACGGGACTGCGTGACAATTGACGGCGGACACACTTCCATCTTGCTGTGTCGGCCCATCTTCAGTCTGGAGGGGGAAGCAGACCTTCCATATAGCAGTCGGATCGACTTCTGATATAGGTTAGGGTTTTTGGATCTGTATTACGCCTCGATTTCGCCTTACGCCTTGGACCGCCTCAACATCTTAGGGCGTACGCATCAAGTGTCCCTGCTGAGGCGTAAGCCTCTGAGGCTAAATGTTACCGCCTTACCGCCTCGAGGCGGACCGCCTTTTTCGCCTTTTAAAACCATGCTACCTATTAAATTTAAGTTAACCTTAAGAGCTACCGCCTTTTAAAAATACATACATCTGCAGCAGAAGTTACTGCAATAGACAACTTTTGTCAATCGAACTAGATTCTCTGTGAGATAAGAAATATGCAGTTATGCACATCGATAGAGCAGCATATCTAAACAGATATAGCTGAGAAACATATGAAGTACATATGTAAATTGTAAAATTTCAAAGCAATATGCTACTATATGGGAAAAAATTAAATCATCCTTCTTCAGTTTTTACTCTCCAAATCAGTTGCAATGTAAAAGAGATGGCAAAAGAAGCCAAGCTAGTATACTACAACTTTTTTACTGCCTGTGTCCTATTGTGTTTATCTAATTTGACTTTGTGGAGTTAAACTCAAAGAACTTTAATCATCAATTAAATAAAAATTGCATTGCATATTAGTACAAAAATGATTTAATTAGATTTATCTTGTAAAATATTTTCAAGATAATATACTATTTTATTAATAAGCAATGTAATATTTATTTAATTGAGGTATGTTTTAAACATAGAGGCCAAGATGCGTGCATCCAACCCCCCTTACCCTGCAATGGGCAGGAGCCTTTGAGGCACTGGGGTGATGTTGTTGTTGTTGTTGTTGTTGTTGTATACAATGTAATACTTTTTTTAATTGAGATGATCAAAGTTCGTCTGATTTGACAACAAAAAAGAAGTATGAATTAGTACACTACAGTTGTAATTAGACAGTAATGTTTTATTGCACCAATACTCCAATAGAAAAGAGTAAAGCAAAACATGAAACTGATCCCAAAGGCCTAAAATGGCCTAATGAGTGAAAACTATTAAACATAACACGCTTAATAGATCTATGATCTTGAGAAAGAATATAAAATAGGATTGAAAAGGCATGTTCACTTAGTAGAATATTGGGAAACTTATTATGTACAAACAATGCTATGATATAAAAAAAGTACCTGTCATCATGCCAGAAGGAGTTCGCATCCAACTCAGGCAGCACAAGGGTCGCATTCATAATTCTTGCAGCTAGCACTGCATTACAAATCTAAAAATCAAGGATTTGTCAACTCAGTGAAGTCCCTCACAGTTATAGCACAAAAAGGATATCAGTATTTTATGACCCCTTATTTGCTCTAATAGAAAAAAGATTGTGTGCAAGCAAAGGCAATATGTACACAGTTTTAAATAGGTTTTCATGAATGAATCATGGTACGAATGATGGTGCACAATACTATGCATCACAAAAGAAGAAAAAGAATGTATGCCAACAGAAAAATAATTACAATATTAATGTTACAACATGTAGCTACATACATGAGTGCAAATCATTTCATCCAAGTGATCGGTTAAGGGAGATAATTTGTGTTATCTTCTTTTTGTTTCAAGTCAGAATGGACCATATCACATGCATAGCAACAACAAAATATTTAAAAAATGCATAAACTCTATAAAGACTGAAAATATACATAGCAAACAAAAAATAATACGGAGTATTAGTCTTGCTATAGCTGGTTACAATTATTCAAAATATCAACATGCATAAAATGGGTTTCCACTTCAGAAGTGCATGTTCAAACACTTTCACCTTAAACATCTTAGAGAGTTTTGTAGAGGCATTCATATACGTCACAAAGTAGGGATATACTCAATGAAG
This sequence comes from Cuscuta campestris, assembly GCA_900332095.2. Taxonomy (NCBI): domain Eukaryota; kingdom Viridiplantae; phylum Streptophyta; class Magnoliopsida; order Solanales; family Convolvulaceae; genus Cuscuta; species Cuscuta campestris. The sequence continues at coordinate 2,419,649 of OOIL02000450.1, read as the reverse complement.
ATATTCCTACAAGATTAAAATGATAAAGAATGCATACGGACCGCACTGCGTTGTTGATTCAGACCACCATTGCAACGAACACGCAGATAACCAGTGGTCACACTAGGAGGAGCTGCAGACAAAATATGAACGAGAACATAAGAATCAAACCTATTGGAGCTTAAAGAACACTTATCCAGACATTGAATGATAAAGAAACCACATACGAGGCCAATCAGAACGAGGCGCAGATGATGGCCTCCAACCACCAGAATCAGCAGTTCTCCATAGGGCCTCCACATCAATCTGTTCAGATGTAAAAAGAAAAAACTAAGCCTACCAACGCCAAAGATAAAGTACATTAAATATATAACCTATATGCAAAAGAAAAGTTTTCTTGTTTTTGTTACTATTAGCTGTGGAGAGAGATTGACTCAGTTTAGTTGTTGAGGTGCTAATGTGCTATTAAATATCTAAAAAAAAGGTTCCTTATTCAATTTATTTTGAATATTAGTGCCAAATTTAAAAAAAATTAGAGGACTGGAAAATATTTTATATAAAAAACTCTACAAAACATGGGGGGCATGACTATTTTATTTTACCAAGAACATATGTAGGGAAGATATGCAAGCAAAGAAGAAATGGTTAAATCGTAATGTGGAACATTATTTTGGGACACGGGACTATTTAAATACACAATAATGTAAATCAAACAAATAGTCGTCACCATTGTCCAATACACTGACATAGACACACACATTACATGTAGCAGTTCAACTGACAGGGTTTTAAGTTTAGGCAAAATGAACACACATCCTAAAAGGAAAAAAGATCTGGTTTTTAGGTGTCATGGTGTCTAGTGTGAACAAGGGAGATCCCAATTTGATGGTCATGAATCTCATTCTCTCTAGATGATATAATACTTGAACTTACTCAAAACAATATTCTGAACACAGTCATCTGTAAATTGCCTATTTGTGAAATCAATACTCTTTAGCTCACCAACTTCTTAGCTGAAACCCTCCATTTTCAAACTAATAACAATTGGCTGTGTATCATAGGCACTTGTGCAGACAGTAAGATGAGTATAACACACTTATTAATTCCAATAAATAAAAAATTTAAACGGTCATACTACGATGGAAGTACAAAACCAACCTGGGACGAAGAGTTGTTATTACTAGTCATGGAAGCAGAGAAAAGCAAGACCATACAGATCACCAGTACAACAGCAACAACTGTGAGCCTTCCAAACATCCCCTTCACTCCCAGTCCCAAATGCTGCTTCAGCTGGTGCCGATGCCCTGGTCTGCCAAAAGCTATCATCAGATCAACAGTAGATAGAGAATCGAGTGCGCATGTAAACACTTACAGAGAATCTGAAGTAAATTTACCTCCGCATTTTCGACGAGGCTTGTGTGATCGGAGCCTGCGGATTTACTGAAGGTGAAGTCGGAGTGAATCTCGGTGAGCCCGCGGCGGTGCAGCGCCAGTTCGAGGCGTCATATGCGTATCCTCTGAAGTCTGAAGGGCGACTGAGTTCGCAATGGAGATGGAGAACGCGCGAGACGGGCTCGTTTGGAACACAGATTCGTTGCAGTGAGAAGAAAAGTCGATCTAGATTCAAGCTCGTTGGCGTATGGGAGAAGATGAAGTTCTCATCTCTCAATTGAGGATGTGTTTTTTTTTTCAAAAAAAAAAAATTCCACAATGCCACGATTATCGGGTTTAATTATATTTACCACAAATAAAATGACTTTAGAAATAAAAATAAAAGTATGAATAAAATATTAAAAATATATCAAAATAAAAGTTTCATATTTTTATTTTAAAATGTGTCTATGAAACTTAAAATATATTTACAATAACAATCATGATCATATATACATTACCAAAAGTATGGTGAAATATCTTGTCACATTACCATATTACAATCTTTTATTTTGTAGATAAAAATATAAAAAATTTATTTCGATACTTTTTCTATGTTTTATTCGTATTTGAAATGATTTTTTTCACCAAAATCCCTATGAATATATTAAAAAATTTGTGGAGTAACAACATTAGATTGTTATAAATTTGTGGAGAGATAGTGTATTTTAAGTTTTTTTTTTTTGCAAAAAACTACTATGCAATACTAAAATTCAATTACCCCATAGTAATAAAAAACCAAAAAATTATTGTAAGAAATTTTGTAGTAGATTTTACATTATATGAAATATTAGAGGTGTTTACACTTTAGACAATGATAAATAAATTTTACTTTATGTTAGAGTTTGATCCGTTTAAAATACATGCTATTTACATTTTGTCCTTCCAAAAAAAATTAAATTAAGTATTCCCTATAGATTTTTTCCAAATGGTTGTTTTACCAATTTAGAGTTATTGAATAAACTTGTTAGGAGTTTTTAGAGACCAAAAAATAAAAATCATTTTGAATTAAAAATTTGAGATAGACTAAAAATACAATTAGTAATTTTACAGTAAGAAAAAGTATATCAACATTCACTCCACAATGCAACATTAGTCTGGTGGAATGACTATTTGTGAAAAAAAAATTAGGTTTATTAAAATATACGGAGTATAAAAGAATCAAAAGCGAACGTCAATTTTTTTACAATGACCAAAAATATATTTAACTTTTAAAATTATTACTGCATCCAAATTTCAGTTACCCACTATTTTTTTATTAAAATATTATCATGCTCAACTACAACAGCAACCCAGTAAATAATTACCATACTGAAATCTCCTTATTTTATAATCCAATTAAAATTAAGTCCTAAATAATACGGAGTAGACAATAATAAAAATGTTTTAGAATTAAATTGAATAGACGAAAACATACTCTTTTTTAGAGTAAAGAAAAAAAATGGTAGCAAAAAAAGAATACGACGCCTGAGAGATTCGAACTCTCGCGGGGAAACCCCATGTACTTAGCAGGCACACGCCTTAACCACTCGGCCAAAGCGTCTGTTTGTTTCAACTCAGGTACTACATGTTAGTTAAAAATGTATCAATCTAAGTTACTCCGCGTGTCCCTTTTCTTTTTTCTTTTTGAACATGTCTCTCTCTGTTCTATTCATCAAAGGAAATCTGAATCAACGACGACGGCCATCGATCTTTTCTCCCATGGTGAGATTCGCGCCCTTCTCTAAATGCATCTACATAATTTTATAATCACACATTTAAAGTTGACAAGGAATTTGGTGGAAAGTGAAGCAGCAATTGAAACTAGTACATTTGGGTTGTCCGATTGTTGTTTGCGTTCGATTAATGTGTGATTCAGAATTTGGGGTATTTGAATTGCTCGATTATCACTCGAATGTGTGAATTTTGGCTTGCAATTGAAATTGTTTACAGTGGAGTGAAGAAAATTTGATCACACACACTAGTTTATTCTGTGCTTGTTTCATCAGCACCTTACAGTGAGAAAGCTGCCTGCATTTGGCTTTCATAGACCTCCCCAATGTGTTTCCTATTTAGTATGTTCATTTTTCATGCTTCCCTGTGGTTTTAGGACATGTTTGGCGTGCAGAATCAATTGAACTTCAAATTTTCCTCTTTGGTGTTCCAAAGCCTTGGGATACTGCAGAATACTTGTTCATTATTATTTAGTGACAAGGAATTTGACCAAAATGTTAAGCTTTAATGAACAATCACACTCCCAATACGTCCCTCTCGCAATAAGGGAACGTGACATACCCTTGCACTCCACGCACACACATATTTGTGTGTGTTTCCATTCATGTTCACTATATACACGTACATATAACTTATACTCCATCCGTCTCAAAATGAGATTCCGGGTTTGACCCGATATGCTTATTTAGAAATACTACGTAATATGACCCACCCAATCACTTCCTTAAAAGGAAAGGCGAACCATATTCTGGTATATAGTTATTTTGGTTATTTTACTTTTCTTTTTGTTTTCAGTACAAGTCCAATCAAATAATTCCTTTTGCATTCTTTTTTATGAACCAAATAATATAAAGAAAATATTTTTTCCATTTGTTCTTGATTTTGCTTTCTTTAATTCATGTTCCATTCTATGAGCCAAGTGAGTCATTGGAATTGACTTATTTATTAGTTATTTGTTATTTCGTTACAACCCTGTTTTCTGACAAGTTAGCCACTTCTGATTTTAGGTTTATACACAATTGATGATTGATCAAATTTTGGTTATCAATCTGATAGGCAAACCCGTTGCGGTTATATCTGACGTGCATAAGGAACACTCTTGAGGCCGCCATGTGTCTCCAGGTATTTATGATTGCATTTCTGGTGATCTAGTGATCTTATGGCTACTTTTGCGATCTTCTTGGATAAACATTGAATTAGCAAAGATAGAGTAGTCAGCTTTGCCAATATCAGCTAAAGCTTTGTCAATTCCCAATGCGAGTTACATGAACTTTTACTATTAGTCCTATTGGGATGTGACTTGCCCTATTGTGCCCCCAAGTTACTTGGGGTTAAGGCTTTCTTATTGTTGTTGTTGTAATGCTGTGAGGTGTTTATGTGAACTGTAAATAGGTTGACTGGTTGAGTGATGATATATAGCCATATAGGCATGCCAATACTCAATACTTACAACTAGACCTTGGTTTTCTTAGTGATTCTAAAATCTTGCTTGCTTGTTTGTCACAATTACTTCATTTATTTCATAACTCTCCGTAACAATTTGACAATGCAATACTTGTTAGAGATTCACTCTCCACCCCCCCCCCCC